>OMNM01048938.1:0-15763 GCA_900302745.1 Parablennius parvicornis
TTCCTAGCCATCACTGATGAATTCCTCTACTCGAGTGGAAGACATGTTTAAAAGAAATTTCTTAAATTTGAAGACACACAAGCAAAGTCTGCTAGAACAAACAAAAAAAAAGATCCCTTTTTGAAAAGATGTGTACCCAGTCCCACACAGACAGCAGTGCTTTGTTTCCTGGTTGGCTCTGCTGTGGGGAAATGGAGAGTCAAGTGCAGGTGGAGCAGTGTGTTCCTCTCGCCTTGTTGGAGTGTGTGGTTGGATCAGTGCAAGGCTCCTGGAGAAAGAAAGCACTGTGGGAGGCCTGTGGAGCGAGGAGGAGGAGGAGGAGGAAGCTGCCGTAGCAGTAGATCTCTTTCCAGAATTAAATATTGATCCTAAGCCCTGAGGATTTTTGCATGTTTGTGGCTTTGGAAGATTAAAAACTTTCCCTTCTCTCCCCTTCCTCCACCTTTTCTTCCTCTTCTCTCCTCCTCCCGGTTGACTCCTCACTGGGATTTCTCGTCGGACTCGGACGGGGTGTGTTCGCGAGGCAGCGACATGCTCTTGTGGCGGTCCCACAGCTTGTGGAGCTCGGTGGCCTCGTTCTCGCTGCTGCTCGTGCCGCTGTCCCGGAAGCTGGCCAGAGGCGGACGCACCTTGACGCCTTTCACCGTCACGGAGCCTTCGATGGCTTTACGAAGCTACAAGGAAAAACACAACAAAGACAAAAAGAATCAAACACGGGAAGGCCAAGCATTGAACAGCCCCCAACCACTCAAAAACTAAGGGGAAGCTTTTTCCACGATACTTCTCAAAGGACGACCTCCTGACAAAAAAGAGTGAATTAGGCCCCGTTTACATGACAGCGTTTCCAATGAAAATGCATCGTTTCTGAAAACGATGTCCCTTTACATTCAAACAGCGCTGAAAACAATGTAGTTAGCATGTAGGGAGTTGGTGCTTTTGATCGTCTTTAACCACACACACAGGTGCAGAGAACAATACGCTATAAACATTAACAACACAGACATTTATATGGACAGAGCATAGTCAAAGATTTCTACCTCGACAGCCGTTTTCAAGAAGACACATTTTCAGTGGCTCTGAGCAAGAAAACGCAACAAACGTTTTCCAATTTCACTCAAAAAATGTTTATGTAAACGGAGCCTGAGGCCATGTGTGAGTGGTTGTGCTAGAAAAAAACCAAGTTAGTCATTTGGTTGATGGGGTGAAGGATTTGGGGGCTATGATCCTATGGCTGCGCTTAGAAAGACAAACTGTGGCATTGGAGAAAATGCAGTATTAAAAAAAAACCCCCACAAGCTCACAAACAGCCCTGTGATTCCTCTTTCCAATATGGACCAGAGAGGCTGTGATATAACAGCGCGTCTCTGTGACAGACAGGCAGACTTTGAGAGGCTGAGCTTTATCTGCTTTGGCTGGGTAATTTTTTTGTCTGCTGGTGGAACACAGAACAAAAAAACCTAAATGTCAGGCAGCGCCGCACTTAGCAACAATCCTCTCCCCACTTCCTGGCGGATTCACAAAGAGCGGAGGGGCTTTCAGTTGTTTGTGAGAGAGCGAAAAGAGAAAGAAAATAGAACAAATCGCGAGAGAAGAACGTTTGAGGAGAACAAACAGAGAGACAATGGACAGAGACAGCAATATTAAGCATCCTTTTGTCCGTCACAGTACATAACTGGCACAGAGAGGAGGAACCATTAATGACTAGTGTGTGTGTGTGTGTCATAGTGACAGCACTCCAGTACATTCTGACAGTAATTTTACAGTTATCAAAGCGGTGAACATGCTGCCTGTGTAAACGACTTCAGTCACGCTCAGACAACAAATGAATTATAAAATCCTCAAAACACCTACAAGTGATTAACAGTGTGGCATCATATAGTTTGAATCTTTTACCGCTCCATTTACATAACAATGTTTCAGGTGAAAGCACATCCTTTTTGCATTTTCACTTTAGAAAAATTCATTTACACAGCAACATTTTTCAAAATAATGTTCATTTACACTGAAACAGTAGAATCGCTGAAAATTATGTAGTTGGCCCGAAGGGCCATTAGTGGGTACTGTATGTGAGTGAGGCCACCATTGTTGTTTTTGCCTATCTATACACGCACGTGCTGAAGAACAATCTACTATAGCCGTGGTGCTTATTTGTAGTAGCAGCATTTCAGAAACGTTGCATTATCCCTGTTTCTATGTAGCCGCAATCGGAGCATTTTCAAAAAGCTACCTTTGGCCTCATTTACATGGAGATGGAGTGTTTTCAAAAATATGAGTTTTTTTCAAGTTCCCATGAAGACAGAGTTGGGGCACTTTCAAAAAGTTCCATCTTGGGAGTCATTTTCAAAACGTTGCGTTTTCAGACAAGACACAAAAGCAACGAAAGTTTGCTGTTTTAACTTTTTATCAAAAAATGTTAGTACAGTGACCTGCAATGAGCTTCTTACCTCCTTGAGGGAAACCACCCCGATGAGGCGCCCGATGCTGGTGACGTAGGCGTGGTCGAGGCCCAGCAGGGAGAAGATGGTGTGAGTCTGTGGGGAAGTAGGTTGGAAATCATCAGTGCCGCTATTTAAACATAACACTGTTTATACACACTTTCATCAGCCGAAAAACCAACAACTTCATCAACGATTCTGCAATTCAAATATTCAGGAGGTGGAAACAAGCACTTTGGGAAATGTGGTACAGGGTCAATGAGAGTTTTCTGGCTGCTCCAACTAAAAGTAAGAGGGTGACATAACAGACTGTATTAGATATGCTCCGATTAAAGCAAAAAGGAAATAGAGATTCTAGATTGAATAACTGTGGTGCATTTCTATTTTCAATGTGCTATGGCCGTCATCTCATCAGCTGGATCATACACAATGAATATAGATGGTTACAAAAGTGCATTTCCTGAAAAATAAATGTACATATTCAGGTTAAACTAACTTTACCACACTGACATGTAGGATAGGAAAGTAGACAATAACGAAGTTCTGATATATCGTGCCGCCTTTCTACATAGCTCCAGAATTTCAGCTGGAACAAGAAATAGTCGTATCAAAATGCAGCTAGAATCAATAAGAAATTTTAGCTTGAACAGCATAAGTCAGTGAAATATTGGAACAAAGCACTTCTAAGTGTGTAGACGTTTTAGCGCGAACAAGTACAAAATCTTTCAGTCAAAATATTAAATGGATGAAAGACAGTTTTCAAAACAGCTGAGAGGCTGCAGAGAATTCAGTCACAACATTTTTAGGTGGGAGACATTTTAGTATGGATGGCGGTAGGGAGTGGATAAAATTCTGAAGGGTTTTGTATTGTTCAACAAACAGAACCCCTTAGGTGTTAAAGTCACCACGGGCAGCAACAATTTAAGAAAAATGAAAGCAGCAGATGTAAGGTTCTGACTCAAAACTCTTTAAAAGTTGATGAATAAAAGGTTTGTTCAAAGAGCAATCTGGCACTTTGAGGTTCCTCACAACTGTATATAGCCCAGGTCTTGATTGAGAAGTTTCGGTGTCTTTTGGGACGAGGCTCAGTTTGCTAATGTTGTCTTGTTTGTCCACCTCTGGAGAGAAATTACACGTCCCTTTTGATCTTTCTCTGGTAATCTGAAATGTTTGAGAGTTTGTAAAGTCCTTCCAGATCCATCTGGGCCGGAGTCATTTATCAGTCACACAGCCTGTGTATATAGGTAAAAGTCGGTATCAGTTTAATGAATAATGCCGTAGGGACCACACACAAAATAGAGGTATAACAACCAGTCAGGCCTTAGACATATTATAATTCGACTCTTGTTTTGTCTTTAGTGCCAAAGAGTGGAAATACCAGTTACAATTGTGCATGCAGAAACTGAGGCGATGTTTAAATATGGCCATAAGACCTTATAACCAGTGTGACTGGAAATGTTCACTTGATGCTACTAATGTCTAAAGCAGCAGTTCTATGGATTTTTTTTTTTTACACAAACAGAAAATCAAATGATTATGAATAAAAGAGTCTCCCACAGAGAGATTCACTTGATTTCCATCTGATGAGACAAAACGATATAACAAGTGTTGAACCTGTGAAATGTTGCAATAATTGAAAAACAGATGGTTGCCACAGATCTGATGGCTGAAAAATGCAACAATAGAAAACCCACACAAAGTCAACATAAGACTTAGGAATTGTAAGCTTTTGACAGTTCTTGGGTTTAATTAGACCACTCAGTCCATCACAACACGGAGACAGACAACCACACACATATAGCTGTGGGCAATCTGAAGTCATTAACCTCAGACTGCGGGAGGATATCGAAGTACCCAGTAAGGTAATAATTAAATACGTAGAGAATCCAGAGACATCGCTGTCCCAAAATAACTTGGCTGAAAATCATCATTGGTCTTGTGATTTTAAGTTCCAGTTTGCACGATAATGTTTCAAGTGAAAAAAACATTATTTTTGAGTTTTCGTTTCAGAGAAGCTGTTAATTGTTTATGTAATTAAATCCCACACACATGCGTGCAGAGAACGATATACTACAAACATTAAGAATGGCAAGTACATGGATATTCATATGGACAGACAGACAAGTTGGATTGGTATTCCAGGTGACTCTCATCTACAAAACTACCAAGTCCAAGGAGAATATGGCCTGGGAGAAATATCATTCTTGTCCATCTACTCACGCATGTGCAGAGGAACGATTTTCTACATCCGTGGTGCACATGATCAGTAAGTGTTTCAGAATTTTCAAACATTGCTGTCTTGAGAGCAATTTTGAAGAAGTTGTATTTTCCCCAAATTCAATGGAGACTGAGTCTGAGTGTCTTTAAAAGGTTGCGTTTCTCCCTTTCAGCACCAAGACCAAGTTTTTAAAAAGGTTGACTTTGGGAGCTGTTTTCAAAGAGTTGCTTTTTTGCCCCACTTCTATGGAGATGTGGAGTTGGAACATTTTCAAAAAGTTCCACCTTGGGAACATCCTCCAAAAAGTTAATTACTGTCCAATGAGCTTGTTTGATCTTGTTGGTTGACTTGCTTCTGCAAATTCCTACTGAGGGTTTAAACACTGTATCCTCAGACTGTGTGAAACTCAGTAAAGTTGTAAAGTAAATGCAATTGGAAAGTACTCTGTGGTTTTGTAGTGTATTTCCATTTTTAGCAGCAGGCTGAATTCCCTAAACGGTGGTGACACAAATTAACCTGTGACAGCTGTCTCATCAATGGGCTGGGGCATAGGTTGATCGCACCAATTGCTTGACGCTAGAAGGGACAAGAAAAACTAACAATAATATAATGGTTGCTTTGTGACATTCTCAGCAAACCTGGTAACCTGGTAAAAACAAGACTGTTTTAAGATACCTGTTTGTTGAAGGCAACACATTTAAAATTATCCATTGAAAAAACTTAAAGACCAAAAACAAACAGCTTCAGTGTGTGCTATTAACGTGACTCAACCTTTTATTGTTCAGTTTTCTACTTGAGTTATCAAATTTATACTATTAGAAATATTGGTTCCATGTTTGTTCAACCATATTTTACTGTATTTACATTATATGCGCAATTACTGCTATTATCTACTCACGCACTGGCTCAATGTCCCCACGGGGATCATTAAAGTTTAATTTGATATCAACTGTAGTACTCGAGTTACAGTGTTCTGTGTGCAAGCGGCAAAGAGTAAGAGGTCAAAAAACTTCAATGTCTAAATGGGAATGATTGCAGGTTCTCATGGCCGTTAGACTTATTTTTTTTCTATTTTTTCTGGGTCCTTTTAGTGTTTAATGGGACTTCCTCCAGGACCTAGAATGGATGTTTGGGACGCATGAAATTGATCCGGCGGTGCAAAGAAAACCGAAACTGTGCCAAAGAGAGGACTATTACGGGGCTGCTGCCGGCTGTAATGCAATCTGTCAAAGAGTTTCCCCAGTGGAAGATGTTACAGGTTCACCAGGGACAGAATTATCTCACCTCCTCCACTGAGTGTTCACCTCTATCTAAACCACCGTTCACGGATTAAAACCTATACGTGCAGTGTTTCACAATACATAAAGGTCACAACTGCTGCTCATTGTTGTTGATCACAGAATGTTACAACTGGCACAGATGGGGTGGAGGCATCATGGGAAACATGGCATGGAAGTGAAGAAGTGGTGCCAGTAAAAGAGTCTGCAAACATTTTTAAATGACCATCCAAAAAAAATGATAGGAGGAAAAATTCTAATGTTGGTTATCGGTGTAGGGAATGACAAGAAAAATATATTGTTGTATGAAAGCTTCTCTACACACCAGGCACAACTGCTGACAGAGAATCTGTGACATTTGCATTGTTGATGCTAGTAAGAAGACACCTCCACCAGAGTTTTATATGGAGCCTTGCTAACAACAGCCCTGTTTAAACAACAACGCTTTCAAGTGTAAAGGGAAACTTTCGTAGCGTTTAAAATTTTTCTAAAGAGCTGACTCAGTTTTTTGTTAAGGGGCAGAAATTGCAATTTTTCTGAAAACTTCCAAGTGCGCATGCACACCACAGATGAAGTAAAAAGTTCTTTTGCACATGCATGTATAACAATAACAATGGCAGCCTCCAGAGTGCCATGACTCCCAGTCCAGATTCCCCTGGGACTTGGTAGTTTGATAGTTGAAAATCACTGTAATTGTATGTAAATGCCATTGTTATTGCTTATAGCGTAATCTTCTCTTGTATTTGTGGTTTCATCTGAAAAATATCCAATGGCTCCAATTTGTGGCCGAGCCTGCTAACTACATCATTTTCAGCATTTCTACCTTTTCCATTTAAATGAACATGGTTGGGGGTGCAGCAGCTTGCCCTGGAATAGCCATAGTATCCCCAGGAAATATAATTTTTTGTTGTTTTTTTTTTTTTTTTAAAATGGCTTATATTTAAATTTTTTTTACAAATGAATATTATTTAGTTGTCTGATTAATTAATATGTACACTAGTAAAACATGTATTTATTCATGTATATATTTATTTAGTAAAAAGCAGCATGGTCTCATTCAGTCATTCGGTACCTTTGATCTCATCCCCAACAACCGACATATCGTTTTATAATAACATTTGATAGTAAGTGCATGATTATTGCCTATTTGGTGGTTGAGATCCAAATTCTGACTACTTCTGGATATCTCAATGCAATATTTATTAACTATCATTAGATACAATGAACCAAATATTTTTCTTTTAGTGATTGGTAACTGGCAGCAGGAGTTAGCGTGTGTGAGGCTGATATGAAAACCTGATATGTGTGTTTTGCTTCCTGCTGTTGTGGCTCTATCAGTGACATACTTGTGTTAAAGTTTACTTTCAGCGGTGTGTTTAAGTGGCAGGCTTGTAAACCTTTCATCTTTATCACTTTGGCTTAATATCCTGTGTATTGCGTCACAAAATAATGTTTTAAATCACAGCGCTTTTACTATATCCCCCATAGCACCAGCAAATAAAAGTCTCTGGCGCTGCTTTTAAGGACTGGTATCTGTATCTAAATTACACATTATTGAGACAATACATACATCTAGTTTGATGTTCTTTTCTTTAAGAACAGGGGTAAAACATATACTGCTAAAAGTTAAGAGGAAATCTACAATTTTGTTATGTCATCCTGGACACTTTTTCAGAACTTTAACAGATGAAATAACAACATCCGAAAAAGTTTGGCTGATCCCAGGAGCAGAAACAACCTTCAAACAATAAAACATTCTCTGCATGAACTTTGTTGCTGAAAGTGGTAGTGAATTATCCAGTGTCAGGGAAAACTACTTCCAAGAGAGTTGGCTCAGACGGTTCCTTTTTGAAAGGAACTGACTTTGTGCTTAGACTGCCAGGAAATTAAACTCACTGTGTTGACATCAAGGCAAAACAATCCAGACATCAATTGTAGCAATTTCTTTATTTCTTCATCTAAGAAGTGGACAAACCTAAGTCCAATCCTTGTATTATTGTGGTTTGTTGTAGAAATATAGATTCAATTTAAACCAATACATATCAGTCAAAACATGAGAACCATAGCCACACTATGAGGGTGGGTTCATGATATCATGGTGGTTGAAAAGGTTTAAATGAATCCTCAACATTAGAAACTATAGTAGTTAGCAGGCCAGGCCATGAGTTGGTGCTGTTGTTTGTTTTTGTAAAGAAACCACACACACAAGAGAAGACTGCAATAAATATTAACAATGGTGGGTACACGGACATTTGTATGGACAAATGATGAAGTTGGATTGCTATTGCAGTGACTCAACTATAAAAGTACCTAGTCTAGGAGTCAAGACACTCTTGACGCAAACATTGTTGTTGTCGTCTATCTACTGAGCATGTGCAGAAGAACTATTTACTCTGGCCGTGGTGCTCATAGCAGGACCATCATTTCAGAAACCTTTTCCCCTCGTTTCGAAGGAGATGGAGCATTTTCAAAAAATTATGTTTTCAGCGGCTCCATTACCATTGTCCTGTAAACGCAACCCCCAAAATGCGATCACATTGTTCAGTCTTCACTTGGAAACATTGTCGTGTGAATGGGACCTTTATTCCGATAATAAGTACTGTTAAAAATAAAAAATCTCAAACAGGCTCTATAAAGCTTAAAATATGAGTTCAATTGGGTCACAGAGTGGTGTAGTGGTGAGCTATTTCACCTCATAGCGAGACGCTTGAGGGCTTGAGTCCAAAAACATTCATTTGAGCTTAACTAACCACCCTAAATTGCCGGTAGATGTGACTGTGAGTGTGTGTGATTGTCTGTCTCTGTGTGTTTTCCTTGTGATGGACTGGTGATCTGTCCAGGGTCTACCTTGCTCTCGCACATTGATAGCTTGGATTGGCTCCAGTGCACTGCAGCCCTGAATAGAATAAACCAATATGGAAGGGTCATGGCTAGATCTGGGGGGCTGTGAATTTGGTCCATCAGAGGAAAATCTGTGTACTTTGAAGTGAGTTACCAAATGAGGGTGATTTATTCTTTATTCATCAGAAAAGTCAGAGATAAGTTACACCATAATTGTCCACCAGCATCTATACACAGCTTTGACTACAAGAGCCACGATGGCATAAATGATGGCATAAATTCTCCCCTGATCCAAGCATGGCGTATGTTGCTTTGATCCTTGTTTGCACGACTTTAGATAAATCGGGAAGATCATGATGGCCCAAAACCCCAGACCGCAGTGGTTCAAGCAACATATTGCATGTGGTGAATATTCCCCCCAATGAAACAAATTTGTTCATCACTTTAAAAAAATCTGAGGGAATTACTCTATACACATACAGACTCACACTTGTGTTAAGGCAGGTGGTGCGTTTCATATGCTGAGGGAGATTGTGTGTGGTATTGGCTTTTGGCAGTGTGGGTTGAAGGGAGGGGAGCAAGATGGATTGGTACAGGATCCTTCCCTTAAATGTTTAAAGTGTATTCACAAAGAGCCTTGAGCACGAGGAAGAGAGGGATGACGAGACGAGCAGAGGAGGGGGGTTGGAGAAGGTAGGATTATGAATGGAGGACATTAGGTGCTGCCACAGGCAAGCTACAGTTTGTTTGTGTGTAGGAAGTGAGTGTTTCAACACCGTGATTGTGTGGGTGTGCAGATGTGTGTGTTGCAGACAGCCTGTTCCAGGCTGAATGAGTGTGCCGCAGTAAGAAAAGTAAATCAAGTTGTGTAGAGCTAAAGCTCATTTCTTTAAGCTGCACTTTCACTCAGCAGGGAGGAAACTTGGCTTAAATGTGTCTGAGTGTTCTTTCATCCTCACTGTTGGGTCAGGGAACATTTTTGGGGTAAAATTGATCTTTTGGGAACCCTTCAATGTTTTGCACACTTTTTATTTTATTTTATTTTACTTTTTATTTACAGGATTATCATCTGATATCAGTTCTGAAGTTACAATTATGTTAGTTCAGAGGTGTCATACACATTTTTGTTCAGGGGCCACATAGAGACTTATTTCATTGTGGGTTGGTTGGGCCAGTAAAATAGTACCGTAAATAAGCTTTAAATTTAAACTTAAATTTAAAAGTATTTCTTTTAGGTGGCATAGAGTATATGTGATGAAAAGGTCTATGTTTTCACAAAACTAAACAATTACTACAGAAAATGACTACAATCCCAACATAGGCAGATTTCAATGAAATCTTCCGGTGCAAAATACTGTGTAACGCAAAAAAATTAAAAAAAAAAACCCCCCTCCCTTATGGTTGTTGAATCATGCATGTTTTACACAATCACGCTGACAACATGGCTTTAAGGCTAGTTTGATCGCAATGAGGTAGCTCACATTCATGGCAGCACCACTAATAGGTCTCGGTGTTTTGTTGTGCGTGCTACATTTAAGAAATTACTTTAGTAAATCCAAGTTTTCTTTGAAAATTTTAGAATTTGCTTGGTGATATTGAGATTCTTAAGATTTTACGTTCAACATGCCTGAAGGGCAAATTTAGTTTGTGTCACAGGTGAAGACAATATATCAGTTTGTGGATGCAAATGTATGTGTATGGTCTTTGAATGTGTTATTCAGAGTTGTTGTTGGATGTCGTGTTTACTGTCAATAGTGCTTTTGTCTGTTTCTAAGCAATAAAGGTAGCTCGAGATTGATTTTTAAATAACAATAAGCCTTGCTCATTGGTAACACTAACTCATTAGATGTTATTTCTGGACTCCCAAGTGGCTCAACCCTTAGTTAAGCTTTTACAAGCCACCCACTTGCCCAAAATACATAAGTACTCTGGCACACCCATTCTATCAACTGCTGATATAAAAATCATATTTTTTGTGGTAAAATAAACAATAAAGCTATTTTGAGATTTACTGTAGGTTAAGAACAACGTTTATATTGGAGGAGTTGCAGCCCAGTCTCCAGAAACATTGAATCCATTATCTATCAGTATGCATTCCCTCATTGCTGCTATGGCCTCACAGCCCTGACAGGTGTGCCACTTGAACACATCAATAAGACATTCACATTTACGCTTCAATATGATGGACCCACAGAAGCTGAAACAGGCAGCTGTATTTGCAATCAGACCTTATGCAGTGATGTGCGCTCCACCAGCTGGAATGGGGCAGGGTCGATCTTGCAGTTGTTGAAGTTGACCTGCTCATCAAGCTGCTTCTCCTCCCACTCAGCAATCTGCAAATCACACATGCATTTTCTGAATTTACAGAGGACTCGCCAATAAAAAGGCAAAAACAAATGAACTATCTATGAGGTATTTCAAGCCTTGAAACAGCACCTGCACAAGAGCAGATAATGACCAAGTAATCATGAAATCAAGTTAGAGCCTTGTATTAAAGCTTTGTTTCATCGCCTTAACTTGTAGATTTCGACCATCAGAGACGAACACTTGGGTTCACAGGAGATGCTGGTGACAGATGATGTCTTTATGTGCGGTGTCAGTCACTAATCAGGAGGCAAAGGCATCAAACAAAGCCATACCCCAACCTGACAAATCACACCCCTCTGATAGACAATCAGTCCACCAGGCGCCGCTCTGAATGGCTCTATAAATCATACAAGACCCATGGACAGTAAGAGAGGTGAATGGGGAACAGGGGAGGAGAGACTCAGACAGAAGCGATGACACGGCAGATGTATGAGGGGTGAACCATGAGTGATTCTGAGGGGAGGAGTGAAGTAAAGGTGGGGGGAAATATGAGGCTGACAGAGAGGAAATGAAAGGTGCTGTTGATGGATGAATTATGAATGATGTCATATCCAAAAATATAAGACTCCGGGGTGATTGGCCTGTCCAGGGATATTGAGAAATCCGGAAAGCT
Organism: Parablennius parvicornis; assembly: GCA_900302745.1. Taxonomy (NCBI): domain Eukaryota; kingdom Metazoa; phylum Chordata; class Actinopteri; order Blenniiformes; family Blenniidae; genus Parablennius; species Parablennius parvicornis. The sequence continues at coordinate 11,752 of OMNM01048938.1, forward strand.
GAAAGGATCCAGCCGAGCACACTGGAGAATCCACTTAGACGAATGAAGGTTTCTGAGAAATTATTTCATCTGATTTATGTGGCAGCTTTACGAGTCTCCTGAAATACTGCCTGCTTATCCAAAGCGTGATATAACTTCTGTGTCACAGAGCTTCACTGGTAAAGAGATGATTATTAGCACATCAGGGCTTTATCCATCCATCCATCGTCTACGTATATTCACTTTGTCCACCTGCAGGCAAACTGGATTCACCAATGAGCCTTGTGAATATGTGCATTGATTGTTGAGAGAAGTTGAGAAAGAGAACCAGCACAGGCTAACTAAGTATTAATCACTGCTATCAAACAACAGGGTTTATGTCAAATCCCAATGGCCTCTCTTGATTCTCATTTCATATAAATAACCCAAAGTTACCCAAAAAGTGTGGTGTAAACTTTTAAGCTTGCCTTTCTGCTTATTTCCAACATATTGAGGCGCTAAAAAAAAAGAAGAAAAATGTTCTCTAAGTAATTACTTTTGAACTGTGACCATTCTGCCTACACTATTAGATGCCTTCATCTTTAAAAATAAATGGTCCACAGTTGTATACTTGCCAAGTATGAGGTGTACAAAAAAAAAAAAAAAATTACAAAAAGAAGCAATTACTTCACATTTTGGAGCTGTAATTCCTCACACTGAGCCACAGCAGATACAAGAAATATTCACATCTAACCTTGAAGCTTTGGTACTTTGTGAGAAATGAGTTGCAGGCCAAAAAACTCAAAGAGCATTAAAATCAGTAAATAATTGCAGCCACATTACAAGTACTTGTGGTTCATGCATGAACAGAGAAAACCTTAAGGTCAACCAAACCTTTGGAAAGGAGCAAGTTCTATTTGGTATAAACTAAAAAATTGAAATTAGTATTCTGAACCCAACAATATCAAAGAATTACAACTTTGAAGTCACTAAGGTGTCATCATACATGAGATGTGCTGCTGTTGTGGCTTGTTTTCTTCTATCAAATTTACAATTTAAAAATCATGTACTTCTGTATCTGTTGTTGTTTTCTTGCTTCTTCATATACCTGTCTGTTCGATAAGTAATTTATGTTTGTATTTGGAAAGTGCTATTCAGGTTCATTTAGTTTCACAAAGGTTGCTTGTTAGAAAGTGTTTGGATCAATGTGGTAACTGTCAGTGGTATATGTCATATCAACAAGGGTATTGTTTGTTGTCGTCCTTCTCCTCTCTCTCCCCCCCTCTCTCAGACCGTTCTCATCGCAGTCACGTCTGGCAGCTATGCCAGTCTCTAATAAAGGCAGCAACAGAAAGTGGTTCCAAATCCCTTCCTGTTGCAAGAGTGAAAACTGATCTGACACTGGAAGGCTCTCAATCGATGACTGATTTGATATTTCATCAAAAACAGACATGAACAGCTATGAGAATAAACACAAGCTATTTTGAACCATGTAGAATTGGATGATGTTTGATTTGAAATACATTTCAGTGTGGATCCAACAACAATATTGCTGAAAAACATCATGAGTGTGTGTTTGGTGTAATGATGTAATGACTTCAACACGTTTTCAGGTCATTATCAAAGCTGAAAACATCACAAGTGTTTCTACTGATATTCTTTGAAATTTTAGAAGAAAGCATTAAAGTCTTTAAATTGGACTGAATTAAAAAAAAAAACAAAAAAACTTTACCAACTGAAAAAAATAAATGTGGTTTTGGATTTGTGTAGAAATACAGACTCTATTGCTATAAGCTCTTTTGGACATTAAGATAAAATTCAACTATTTACATTTCTATTAATTCATGGGCTCTGTAACAACTAATGCTGCAATGATGGCCAATAATGTAATGACTGTCAATAACATAACAGTTTGGGTCATTTTAAATGTTATAATAATGTAATGACATATCTGAGCTGATTATATCATCATATCATATCATATTTCTTAATTAACTAATTTTATGTATATTCTAAACCCACTATTTTGCACTTTCTTAACTTATTTGATTCACATCTATGAAATAGTGGTGTATGTATAGATAAATGATAGTGTGGTTGATGTTTTTATGTTTTTCTTTTGATGTGCTGCGAGACAGTCTATCTATCAATCTATCTCTCTATCTATCTATCTATCATTGAAGAAGCATAAAAAAATCTGTTAAATAACCCCAGTCAATAATGTGGAATTATTTTCGTGGAAAAATATGATTTTTTTTTTTGCAGTTGTTGTGCAGTTTGGTCATCAATACAAAGTGCTGTAGATTTTATATAAGCGGTCTTATCATAGATTGACGATTCATACTATGCAGCACTCTCTCAATTATGGTTAATTTACTTTTTTTTTCTTTTCTCAATTTTATTACAATATTGGCTATTTCATTGGTTTTAGTACTTTTAAAATAGTCAACATTATGATTAAATGTAAATGGCAGGCATTACAGTACCTTGTTAATAGGCATCCACATGGAACAAAACATGTTTTTTACTCACTGAGAATATCTGCAATCAACAATGATGACATTGGACTGTTACCACTAAAAACATCAATTACACCTGTTTCCATGTGACGTCACACTGCTGAGTCCACAATAACTGAGCAACACAACAAATCAAATAAAACTATTTACTTGTTTGTTATAGAGGAGGAGAAATATCGGAATGGTCACTCTGTACGTCAGTCATGATGCTACAAATATTTACTATTTATTGCCCAATCTACATATTGGACAAACCTACTTTATATCACCATCTGTTCAACTCATCTTCAACCCTAGCTGATTTTATCAATATGAGATCATGGGACTTGTTGAAGCAGTGGCAGAAGACACAATCCCTCTGCTGTTACAAGTTGAGTAGCACTCCCAGATGATGAGTGATCTTGACACTAGTTGAGTGCCTCCATTTTCAGACCACTTATGCTGCACTCTCATTGGACATAGGCTACATATGGATTGTACATCTGTGGTGCACCTGGCTGGAATTCTTACCTCCCTGATGGTCATGTCGTCCTCCACATCCCCGTCATCCTGCAGAGACACAAAGAGCAGTCAGCACAAAGAACAAATATCTTCAGTGTACATGCATACGAGCTCCAAGAGGAAACTCCCACTGTGTACACTACAGGTAATGGTAAACACATGGCAGACAACCAGAGACATCCAATGGGCTATTAACTTGATAAACATTTAGTTGTACTTTTCAACTGCAGCCCTGTTCACTGTGCCTGTGCACAGAAGGCATAATGACACATAATTGCCCATGCATCACATAAGAAGTGTTATACTGCGCCGCTGTCTCCAGACAGATGGACAGAGATGGGATGAGTGACTAAAGGAGCGACTACAGTACATTTAATGAGTGCGGGGGCTGTGATGTATGAGATGTCAGAGCAAATTATCACAAATGATGGATCCGCGGCATGCTCCGAGTGTGCCGATTGTAGCTGACAGCCTGATGTTTTCCACGAGCTGGAGTTCAACCAGCAACCCCTCAAACTGCGAGTGCCAGGCAGGCCTCCGAAAGATGGAAATGCAGAGTGGGCGAGAACATTTCCGCAGGGGTGTATTCACCTGAGTAATGGACTGTGAAATACAATTTCAAAGTGTTTGCCATGTGGTTGAGCACAGGTAGTTACTTTCCGGGGGCTGAACACCACAAAACATATGTGTGTATGTGACTGACAGAGAACCAGAGAAAGGCAGGGTGACTGTGACCCAGGGGCTGATGGGAGCCCTGAGCTCATTTATCCTCATCGCTGCTGTGGACGACCTGTTGGTAACCCTGGAAACTGTGGCCATGGGGCAGGCGAGTGGTGCCCGACAGTAGCATTATGGAAGCAAAGGCCAGACGTGCCTGGAGTTTATAATAAACAAACATGTAGGCACTTACACAGGTGTGTGCGCGCACACACACACACACACACACACACACACACACACACACACACACACACACAGCTGAAGGACACTGTAAATGCTGCCAGTTGTTTCAGAAATTAAATCAAAAATTAAGA
>OMNM01048941.1:0-16735 GCA_900302745.1 Parablennius parvicornis
ATAAGGAATTGATTCTCAGCATTTTAACCCTGTAGTGCCGCATCAGTGAGGACGTTGATCTATACAGTAGCAGTCGAGGTCTTGTTATTATGTGAGCAGTTATAACTCACTTTACATACACCCAGTGCTACTATGTGACACTATAATGTAGAATATCTTCACAAATTACTGTAAAACCACTTAGTACAAGATCATTATGTAATGTTCTATATTACTGAACAACGATAAAGGTATAGATCATTTGAAGTTGTCGGTTTCCGCTGGCAAAGACAGGAGAGCTGCGTCAGAAATGGAATCATCACGACCACAACGCCAAAAACTACAGTGCAATCACAGATTTCGAAACTCCCTTTTGAACAGTTTGTAAAGTCTTCACGTATTATCAACGCTATGGAGTGTTTATCAAGTTTCATGATGTAACTGATTCTCAAAGAAACGAGTGAGATTGACTGTTAAACTTCATGTGGACAAACGACATCAAACAGATCATTTAAAGAGTGTTGGGGAAAGTATTGCTTTATTTTGATGACATGAGATAAAATATAGCCCATACGTTAAAATGAACACTGGAAACATACATATAACTTTTGGGTGCTACTTTGCACGAACCAGTGAATATATCACGATGGTTTCTGAGAATAGAAAAGTTCACCAATGTCAGAGAAACAGAGTTTAGTTGAAGGTCCTGGGTCACTCAGCAGGACAATGAGCCAAAGTCGCACAAAGGAAAAACTGAAGACGTTTACATGCACAGTTTGAGACTAAACTGTTTAATCGCAGCATTGTCTTTGTTTTGCTGAACATTCAGCAGTGTGTCATTGGTTTATTGCTGAAATCATGTTGCCTTTGTGATGGTCGCTGGCGAAATGCTCTCTGTCAGGTTGTTGGGCCATTTGCAAGACAATTATGACGCCACAAACCAAAACATTAGTCAATAGTAAGCAAGCGAGTTGGCAATAGATAATGTTTACAGCGAGCAGTCAGCTGGATTCCTCCGTTCGAGCGTGTTTATCTTCGACTTTCAGATTGAGATTTGGTGCAGAACTGTATCATGGGAAAAAAAAAAACCTTGATCCATTCCTTGCATGTATAGTGAGCAGTTTACAGCACGTGCAGGAGTAAATCGACTTTCAATCAAATCATAAAGATGTGTTTGTTAATGTGCATGATTACATCAGCTTTTAAAGTCCAACTTTGATTCTGTTTTGTTGTTGTTGTTGTTTTTGCTGCTATATAAACATAGTGGCTTTTTTAAACAAGCAAACATTTAACTCTGACCAGAAGACAAACTTGTTGGAGAAAGTTGAAATGTGTCATTGCAGATTTATTGTCATTGCAAATAACTTCCCGATGCCTACAAAGAATGTCTAGATGTTGTTTTAGTTGCTCACGTACGTCATGCGCACGTGAATGCTTCATTGCAATAAACGACAACTTTTCTGTGACTTCAGTTGCTTCAGTTATTGAAGATGTTCTAAATTATGTCCTTAAAAATCAGGTCTAGCGGTGCTTCTAAATAGCACCCATGCTAGTTTTTCAGCGGGGGGTTGATTTGTTGTGGAGAAAAGAATAAGAAGTGCTGCTTCGAGATGAGAATCTTGAGAAGGGCGTTCTCGAGACACATAATTAAGCTTGACGTCGTGCAGTAGAATCTAATTTCACATGGCTTATATGAACCTGTTTTTAGTTTAACTCGTATCATCGATAATTTGTATTAGTTGCTCTCTGAAAAACAAAAAATATCAGATTTGAAAAAAAATATTTCTGTAATTTAAAGGTTTTTACTGAGTTAAGTCAAAACTCTTAGTTGGTCTTGTTTATTAAAAACCTATGTGGTCAACTGAGCTCCAGAAGTGCAGCCCGGTGTGCCTCAAACACACAGCTCCTTTAATGCCCCAGCTGCAGGAGCAATTTGCCCTGGTCATGAAGAAGAACAGTTCAAGGACATAAGACTTTTCAAGTTTAAAGCAGCTGCGTACCTTTTTTAATAAGAACCTAAAGACCTCAAATGATTTGCAGGGTTCTGGGGAGCCCTGACGTGTGCTGGCACGCAGGCGTTTCAGCAGCAGTAATTGGGAAAAAGACGAGTGTCACCTCACAAAAACGTGGGGGGATTTTTTTTTTCTTTTTTTTTTTTTTAACAAGAGTACAAGCCCTTGTAGTCATGAAATCAGAGCCACTTAAAAATTTTAAATCTGATCGCCGGGGCCTGTTGGTCATTGTTGGCTGATCTACATGGAGAATAGCGACGTTTGGTCACAATGTTTGTGTTCTACCAGTGTACGCTTTATTCAAGAGAGAATATCTTTCATTTTGCTGCGTCAGCGAAGGCATCATGGCAAGATGCAAGTTTATAAAATCTTCCCTCCCAGAGAAATAATTCTCCGCATGCGACTGATTTCCCTTCTAAGTTATTTGGATGTGTGGTTTCAGTGGAATATTGATCAACTGTGTCTGTTTGATTGCTGATTGAAAACACACTAACCATATTTTTTTTCTCTCCTCTTTCTTCCAGGACCTCCTGTAAGTATGCCTGCTTCACATCTTCTTTTGGGGATAGCCTTGTGAAGGTAAAAAAAAACTCCCAACAAAGATGCCAGACTGTGCAGTCTTATCAACTTTCAGACACGTGTCACAAAAACTAATGACTTTAGTATATTTTTAGAAGAGATGTGACACTAGCGTATCTCTCGTTTGAATGGTGTCACTCTTTAAGACTTTAAAACTGTCAGCTTTCAGCTTTCTCTCTTTCGTCATCATCAGCACGCTCTGGCTCCCGATGACCACATCACCAGTTCGCATTTTCCCTTCCTCTGGCTGTTTCAACTGAAACTGATCCCCCGCTTCCACATAATAGCAAATAACAACAAACAGATATGTGAGCAGTGGTCTAAATAGTCAGATTGGACAAAGTCGATGGGCCAGTTTGGACTGCAAAACAAACGGATTTTTTTTTTTTTTTTTCAAGTGATGTAAAGGACTCATCATGACAAATATGCTGGCAGAAATCTCAGTTGTACCACAAAGCCTGTATTATTATGGTAATCTTCATCACTGCCCTCCTCTAATAGTTCTCTCGTCCTTGTCATCTGGACAGTCTGCTTTGTAATATCCTCGCTACCAGCGTTCATCCCCGCCAGCTCCCTGAACCCAAAAAAGATTATCTCACCTCATTACATTGCTGGTTGATCACAGATTCACTCCTCTTAACAGATGGAAAACTTCAGAGTTTGCCTGAAGATAAATAGAAACACACACATGCGTACATAAGCGCCGGAGCTTGTGACAGTTTGCTTTATAACCAGGTCATTCGGGCACTGTGTGTGTGTGTGTGTGTACATGTGCGTGCACTGTTTTTTTTTTTTTTTACAGTCCAGAGGCAAGTGTGATTGAATAGGTATAATAGCGTGTGCCGACTGAGCTGTAAAAGTCGTAAGTTAATCCTCTGAGCCTTCTCAGACACTCGCTCCTGGGGTTCTGGGACGTAAGTGAGTGCAGGTGGTCGTGCTTCTCTGCGTCTCTTTCCAGGCTTTACATCTGACAAATAAAATCATACTGTGAGATGTCTCGAGAGTTGACTGAAGTCCAAGGAGTGTGTCTGAAATGTTTGTACGCTTCGAGAAGTTGGATTTGCCAGTAAATGTATGGGATACCTGCTTTATGTCTTTATGGGATTTTTGGCCCTTTTGGGTAAGATGCAGTAAATCCAGGGTGCATAAGTAGTTGACAACGTTCCAGTTGTGGTCAGCAGGTTGCTTTCTGATGAAGTCATTATAGGTAGCAGAAGGTGCTATAAATGTTTAGTGGGAAATCTCCACCCATAATGCACTTTTAAAAAGACTGTAACTCAACACGGAGCTCATGCACACTGCCTTTGTTACTTGTTTGAACATAAAGTGTAAAAAAGTTGTATTTTTATTTCGAAATATTCTAAAAACAGGTTAAATAATGAACATTAAGTCATCTTTTCACCTGCAGAAATGCCTCCTGATTTCATAAAGCTAATTAATTCACTCTGAGTTTTCATAAAATGCTCTTTTGGACTTAAGGTGTTATAGTGAGTCGCTATAAGATCTCGTTTGTCCTCAGTGAGGGTACAACCAGCAGAGCAGGGCCAACATTACCAGATGGAACAGTAAATACAGTGATGGGCTGATGTTATTGGCAAGTACCAACTAAAAAAACCAAACTGCCAAAACAGACAGGATACAGTGACTCACCTCTACTACACAAGGCACAAAAGTGGCATTGCTTACAGTTTACATATTGAACCTTTAAATAATTAGAATGATTAAACAACGACACACCAGTGCTCCCAGATCTTTTTTTTTTTTTTTGTAAGTTGAAAAAACTCATCCTATCTTCTTTAAAAAAAAAAAAGAGACAGTACCAAGTGACCTCATGTGGTTTCTTATTTGGTATGCCCACCCAGGGGATGGCAGGGGACACATCGTTATGAATATTCAACAGCTCCCGCTATAACTCTGGGAACACTGCGTAAATTGTACACAGCCCTCAGATGCCAAACAAACCAAACCACTGCAGAAGTCATTACAGATCCCTGAGATTTAATCGTTCCTGAACCGCTGATGAATGGACAGGGACCTGTGGTCGCGGAGGCAGAATTTGAATAGATCTTCTCAATCAGGAGTCTTCAGGAAAAGACCCTCACTGGTGGCTCGTGATGCCGTTCAGACATGGAAAAGTGATTTGCTTTGTTTTGACTTCTCTTCTTTTTCCACTGGTTGAGCTTTGATGTCGGTTTTGCATCACTGACTGACTCTTTTGTTGGACATCTCTACTTGTTCTTCGGTCAGATTGGAAAAAGATACGAAGATAAGTTACATGTATTAGTTAAAATTAGCATTCATTTGAGAGGGATTCCAGTCGTTTCTTGCCACAAAGCCTGGAGAAACATTCTCTTTCTTACTGTACATAAAGCATTGTTACGTCTGTGCAATGACAGCCGAACCCAAATTATCATGTCTCTGTTACTCATTTTTCTATCTTCTTTTCTCATCTAAAGGGCGGTTCATGTCAAAACATCAACCCCAAGCATCCACCACTGTGTGTGCACACCATTTAGCACCAATCAAGCATTAAACATTATCCCTAAGGCTACACTTGAGTACCCACGAACGCCACTCTGCTTAAATTTTTTTTGCACAGACCGAACGCCGTACTAAATTAAAATTCTACAGACGGAGAGCGAAACTAGCCCACTTTGAAATCTGGTCAGAAGGAAGGGGAAATATTTGAAAATGATACAATACTGGAAATATTAAACCCAACTTCAGCCCACAAAGCATGACTCTCGACCGCAGCGGAGTCTCAGGCCAAGCCAGTAAAAGTGCAGCACATGAGCCCTCGCAAGAGTTCAGGCATATTAGCGGTGAGGTAAATAAAGCTGGTTGTGTCTGTATCTGTACTTGACAAGCAGTTTCCACCTCCCTGCTTCATCATGAGATTCCAGCGTTGCAGGTTCTGTCACAACGTATGAATTATGCAGCCGCGGTGCAGGGATTAGAGGGAGTATGGGGGGTGAAGCAGAGGAGCCCAGGCACCGTCAACCCTTCATCCTTCATCTTATATGCACCACAGCCGCACACGTGTTAATAAAACATATTCCACCTGGACTTTGATCACTTTTGCCCTGCAGAGGAGGAGAAAGTGCCAGTTTATCTAAAGTCAGCCTCCACCTCAAAGGCCCTGTGTATATACGGAGTCTGTGTTTTTTGCACTGTTGCGAGTTTGTAACAGGAAACATTAGAGTAGAGGACACATACACGCACATGCACGCACACACACACACACACACGCAAAAGCGTTGGCACTGCAGTGGCCCCCGCCGAGAGCTGAAAGTGGATCTATCTGACATGACAGCGTTTATTTGGACTCATAAGGGCAGTGGTGCTTGAAGAAGCCTAGTGGCGGTGAATGTGACAACATTAAGAGTTTGACCTTTTCTGTGTCGGTCCTCTGCTCATACTGTGCCCATCAGCAGTGCTTGTTTGTCAGCAAATGATGATCACCAGCACCACTCCGGGCTCACTCATTGAGATTTGAAGCAGAGCAGCAGTGTACCTTGGCTGACTGAGCGGGTTAAGGGCTCATGGAGAAAAGTGACTGTCACTACCTTCAGCCAGTAGGGGCACACGCAAATCTTGACTACCACAGCTTTTGTGATTGAGAGGAATTTTCCTCCAGCTCACGATATCGAATGATGAGGAATGTAGCACAGCCAGTATGTGGTTCTAATCGAATCAACAGACGACGTGAAAAGTTCCCAACTGGAACTTTTGTCTGTTATTTTGTCTGCAACGTTTCTTATCCACAACAAGAATTTTGCCGGTCTGAATTTTGCCTACATATTACAGAGGGACACATTTGACTGTGCTTTCTGGATTTTATGCCCAACAGTTTGTAATAAAGTTGTTTAAACTCAAGAAAGACAGAAAAGTGAAAACTCGCCTCTCCGTCAGAGGTGCATTTTGACACAACATACATAAACATGTAAACGGTTCCGCTATCTGTTTCAGTTGAGTCACTGCTCCCACAAGAACATCCAACAACAAGCAGACACACGCTCACATACACACATACACACACATTAAAGTCATTTTATGCTGGCTAATTGTGATACACTGTGAATATGGGATCCAGATGCCATTCGCAAGTCAGTTTTCCTGTGTGTTTTTTTTTTTTTTGTTTTTTTTTTGTTTTTTTATCCCTGCCTAACCTCTGCGTCCAGATTCTCCCCCGACGAGCACCAGCCACTTGTGGTTGTCCGTCCCTGCCCATTCTGCTCTGATTACTCGCATCCCTGTCCTCCATTAGTTTCCCGCCTTGGAGAGAAGTTCCCTCAGGGCCCACGGTGATACGATTGAGGGTTTCCATGCATAACTAACAGATGGAACTGTACATATAGATGTGTTTTCACTGGACGTCTTTCACTATACTGCACATTCATGCATGCTTGAAACTCTGCCCTGTGGATTTCAACTGAGGTATTTTGGCTTTTACCTCGACAGTATTTACTGTATCCAGGTACATTTTTGACTCTGCAACATGGGGTAAATGGAAAGTAATGTGATTGTGCGGATGCAACATTATAGTACTCATATAGTGTTACTATTTAAATACCTTTTTGCTTTCTTGATTTCACAGTCCTGCATAGTTTTAACCTTTCCCCGTTTCATTATAATGCATCACTCAAAAGATAAGCTATGATAAATCTTTGTCATTGCAGTCACACTTTTTATTTTTTTCATAATAGCGCAATGAATCCACCTCGTCCACCACAGTGCAAACAAAAGGGCATGCAGACTTTCTGCAGTGTTTTAGAAGGCGACATGTTATACATATTTTTGCACATTAAAAAAGCTCAATGCTTAATATCAATGAGGGAGCTGTATCAGTACTATGTGTAAATGCAGCTTTATTGTCTATATATTGTCCAGTCTGGCCAAACTCCATATCTTAAGAGTTTTTGTAATTTGCAGCAGTATCTACAATTTTATTGCGCATCTGTTTTCTCTTGTTTATATACACACTCCTATACCTTATTTGTATAAACTTCCTATGAGACTGTAAGGCTTTTGATTAGCTTGCTATCTTTGGGAGCTAATTATCCTGCATCACAGCATACTGATGTCTTCTCACACCAAGTCTCATTTTGGTCTTCTATTGAGTGGTAATCTTGAAGAAAAGAAACATGTAGAAGCCAAAACTACAACTAAACATTTTAAGAACTTGTCTCATACAATGTGGAAAAACATTCGAAAGTCTGGCAATATGGCAAAAATTACTATGTAGCGTGATTAGTCAAAAACAAAAGGTTTTGCTAAATAAGGAAATGCCAGGTCATTTTGAACTATATGAGACTGTTCATCTTCTTTTATAACTCACAGCAAATGTTGAATTATTCCTTTAAGTCTGCCTCAAACAATTCGTACCAGGCTTTTGCGATATCTTAGACTTCATTTGGGTTTAACTTTCGAAAAAACATGATGTATCACTCCACCGCGTGAAGTGTGCCAGCCGGCGTTCGGTTCTACGAAACCTTTCACGTTGGCCCACCGCCCACACGGTGGTGAGCACCACTCCCCACCTGACTACTTTACACTTACTCATTCCCTGTCAACACCTAGTGCCGAAAGGATTGCTGAGCTGAGCTTCCTGTGTACACACATGTTTATTAATATTGTGGAGCTGTGTGAAAGAACTATACCCCTGTAAAAAAAAGTGGTAGTTGTTGGGAGTGAGCTTCCAAGATGCCAGCAGCGCTCCGGGGTGAGATGATTGGATACATGTGGCTGCTGGTTCGGGCTGCAGTGGCTGCTGCTGCTGCCAGCCCGGTTGGCTCAGCTTCCACGCAAAAGGAGGATATGAGCTTTTGTTTGATGAATTGATGTTTTGGACTTCGGGAAGTTTAACAGGTCACTGCGATGAAAACTAATACATCTGAGGCCAGACGGAGGTTACGTGTAGATCCTCCATTCATGACTTTTTGTATCTCGTCGGATTATAAGGATTGTTTTGCAAGATTGTGAAAGTAGCTGGAAGCCAAAACCGACTTGAATTATTTTGCTCATGTCAACAAGTGCTGAAGCTAAAGATGTGAGCCAGCCCTTCATCTTGTGCTCCGGCGGGCACTGTTGAGCTTTCATCCATCATGTTTTTGAGTAAATGACTGGCGAGTCGGAATTTGACAAATTGACATTCAGCATCTTTACTTGTACGTGAGGCAATTTAAAATTAGGCCGTCAGGGGGAACATACCTCTTCAAATTCTAGTACAGTGTTTGGGATGTTCATATTTTGCTAAACCTTATATTGAACTTTGAATAATAAATCACCTTGCTCATTACAATAAAACTTTGCTTTAGTGCCTCATTCCCACCCTTTTGTTTCCTTTGAGTTTGTGGATCTTCTCCCATAGTTCAATAACATGCATTTCAAGTTACTTGGTTACTTTGTGTGTGTGTGTGTGTGTGTGTGTGTGTGTGTGTGTGTGTGTGTGTGCACCCACAGTCTTAGATAAAGTAGTGTAGGCGATGGATTACGGTAAAACACTCATAGAATGTAATTTGTTTGATACCAAACCCACATACATGGAAGTAGTATGAGCATAGGATTACAGTTATACGTAAATGTATATGGACACATATTGAAATTTAATGCAAGCCCATGGGTTGGGTATTAGTTTTACAATTCGTAATAATAATAATATATTTAATATATTGCTTAACAATAAATTCTAAATCCATAATGTCAGTAGTAAATCTCTCAAAACGAGTCAAGCATTATTGAATCTGCACATCGTTTTGCACAGTTATGTAGAACTGAGGATGGATGAAAACATAGAAAAGAAATCTAGCTGCCCACCACATGCAGGTCCTGATAATTGGCATTGCAGGAGGCACATGTGAAATATACGTCAGTGCCAGGATCATTTTATTGAATGCCATTCACTCCTGTAACGTGACCCGAACTAAGTTACACTGTCAGATGTGAATGACAACATTCTTCATGTTGCTTGTGGGTTTGGCCCCAGTTCACTTTGGGCTTTTTATATTTCCCTGCAGACCTTTCCATATTTTTTCCTTGGTTCTGTTTTGAAGGTAGCAGGGGTTTCCTCTTTTTTTTTTCTTCTTCTTCTACTTTTTTTCATACCATGCATTCATTCAGGCCTGTGCAGGAGACAGTGGTCACGGTTTGGCTCAATCTAAGACGCGTAGACATGTGTCGGGATAGAAAAAGACCTTAATACTGCAGCAGTGGTCCACCATAAACTTGACAGTATCATGCGTACAGGATGTTCTGTTACAAATCATTCCATGATGGAAGTTTGACAGAAGTTTACCCAGCATTAAGCAGCAGAAGATGTGAGGCTTACCATCAATGTGATAGGTGTCATTTTCAATAAGGGGACGTAGTACTTCTGCTTCAGGGTAACTGCTCATCACAGCACAAACAAAAGACCCCTTTGATTTTATTTCTGAAATGTAATCTCTAAAGATGCTTTATGTAGAAATAATTGTTTCATCTCCTTCAGTAGGGAAAAGAAATTAAACACATTCCAGTTCATTTGTCAACCAATTTCAAGTCACATGGAGGTCACTTCAGGAACATCAGTCAAATTTAATGCAATGGAATGAAATGTTTTGAGGATTTCAGAGGAAACTAGATTACTCAGAAAATCACTTGTGTGCACATTGAAAACATGCAGACTCCACATGAAAGCCCACAAGGTTTGGCAACAATATGTTTAGTTTTAAGGCAAATCTATTAAAACAATAGTGAGACAGTAGGTTTTCTTCCAACGTGGCCTCCTCAAATACATCAGCTACTATGTTGTAACTCAAAAAAAAAAAAAAATCACGACACAAGGAACAAGTAGTTGTTTTCTCGTGCCAGTTTCATTTCTTTAAAGCTGTACATGCCTTCCTTTAAGAGTGCGTGAGCTGAAAGCTGTTGAACACGCTCCCGAGGGGCAATCATGTTCTACAAAGTAACTTGGTAATGCACAGTGAGCAAGTTTGATCAAACAGAAGCAGCCTGATGAGCCTTGACGCACCTGCCGGAGGGCTGCTTATGAAAAAGAGCCGTGAAAAGACGTGAAAAGTATACACAGCTGCTGATTAGAAGGCTTCCTCGGGGGCGAGCCGAGACCACAAAGCTGCGGAGACGGTTTGACAAATCGACACCCGCTGCAATTCTACTGTAGTACAGTTCGCTCCTTTGAAATAGTCTTTGCAGGAGAGCAGTTTAATAGACTCTATAAAAGACCCTTGGTGCACTCACTCAAACCTTTTTTGGAAGAGCTCCAGTGGGTGTTGTCTCTCCAAGTGATGTGCAAATGATGGGCCATATAATGAGCAGGTGCACACTGTGGAGAGGAATCGTTTCCACATGCTTTATGAGCAGATGGAGGAGCGAAATGAGCAGCGTTTGGGTAAAATATCGTTAAGTGTGTCGAATGCCATTGGGTTCCAGCTCCAGGTACAGCACAAATTCACCAGTAAATGATCCAGAGTGATGTCATTTTTATTATTTCTTGATTCAGTCGGCAGATTTATCTTGATTTATGCTTCATCAAACTTAGAGATACAAGATGTCCGTCAATCCTAGCTGACAATGGGCCCGAGTCAAGTTAGACTGAGATCATCTGGGTTTTCAGATATCAAACACACTTTTGTTACTTGATAGATACCTGGGTAGATGTTTGAGGACATTTGAAAGATGAGGAAATGCCTACAATTTATTTCTTCTTTTTTAAATTTTTTGCTGGCTAATTGTGGAAGCAGGCAGGTTTTTCACATTTAAGGAGATGTTACATTGGACCAGTCAGTCGTGGTTTTCTTTGAATTGTCTGTTAAAAGTCATCAGTTCATTGTGTGGAAGGTTTTGCATTGAGGCGACAACACAAAGAGACAATTTTAGAGGCAGCTATTCTTCTGACATGCATGTAAAACAAAAACCCCCAATGCCCTCAGTCCTGGAATCACACCGGGAAATGTTCCTTCTGTGAGGCGAATGTGCTTAACCACTGCACCACTGATGGCTCAGCAATTTGAGAGTTTTGAGTGTCGAATTCGTTTTAAAAGGAAGACACTTAAAAAAAAAAAAGTGTTTGATATTAACCTTTCCCTTTCTTAAGGTGAAATATATAAAACACTAATTTATTCGTAAACACTTAATGTATCTGTTGAGAGACTGTGATTACTAATTTGCAGCAAGTGAATCAGAACACTTGAAATTGAGGATGCACCATTTTGGATGGGAGTGAATCTGGCAGCTTTAAAGGGAAAACCTGTCTGACAATGCAAGGTTGGAGGCCATTGACTTAGAAAATGACTTATTCTAAAGATATTCCTCCTGCTGAGTGGATCCATTTAATATCTGTGACACCATTTTCCATTTGTTCCATTTCAAATAAATAAAACATATACAAGTATTTTACTCTCCCACTTTAGTACAACAAGGATTTAGAAGAAGTTCCATTGTGCTGCTTTACTCATCATGAAACAATCTAGATCTATTATAGGAGCACATAATGCAGAATTTTCTTTTTTAAACACCAATTGTAAAACACTGAGCCTTATAATTTTCTGTGCCAAATGCATTTTGCAAGGCCAACCATAATATGTTGAGGCTTGTGTGGAAAGCAGCAGTGAGAGCATTTCTTTGTTGCAGCCATTTATGTGTTTGCAGTACCAGCCTGTCAATGGCCTCTTATTGTCCAAAGGCAATTTCCCTTCACACCAAGAAAAACAAAACAAAAAAAAGCCTTCACTGATTTCCTTTCGCTGCCTTCCACTTTGAGGAACATGCTGGAAACTTATTTAGCCTTGCCGGATTGCCTCTACGTCTTTATAAATGTTAAAAGTCACTGTTCATTCCAATAAGTTTGCTTGTTATTGCCCCAGGGGGAACCACAATCGGAAACATTGTTTTCCTAACAGCGCACTTTATGTTTACAAGTGTGTTGTGGCTCCTTGTATGGTTGGTCAACTCGGCAGCAGGACCACCTCGTTAGGTGTGTGTGTGTGTGTGTGTGCGCGCGCTTACTGAAGCAGGCATGATGACCTCATGTTTGCATAAATAGGATGCTGCTCAGTGCAAGCCGGCTGCACAGGTTCACAACCTCGTTACCAGTGTGGGTTTGGTCCAGTTGGGAACACACGCAGAAACATACATAAACAAAAGGCTACGGCTAGTTAACTAGGCATCAAAAGTAATATCCAAAGGCACGGGGCGGGCAGAAACCTGGCCAGAGGTCTCATTCCCCCAGAGCAGTGTGGTTGAAATTGGCTGAGGAAGACTGCCCCGGCTACCTCCGGAGCGTTTCAATTTTAAGCTCCGTGTCTCTGCAAGTCTGCTATTCTGGGTCACTGGTCCGTAGACTCTAAACACAGGTCTCATGCTAATGTCATTGATCTGTGGATTCTTGTCGGTGTACCTTCCTGTACGTTTACTATCTTTGGAAACAAACCATTTTTGATCTGAGAATATATATTTAAAAAAAAAAAAAGATGTATGATACAAATTGTAGAGCCAAAATATTCTGACCACCCCCTGGTGGCTGCAAGTAGTATAGGCCAGATGTCAAACTTATGCAGGTTAGTGGATGGAATGATAGACAACTTTGAATACATAAAAATGTTTTCTCACTGAGCGTTTTTTTTCTGTGTTCATGTTGTTTGCTTTAATTTGGATCCAAGCGTAAATGAACCAAAAAAAAAGAGAAGAAAAAAAAACAGCCGCATGGTTCCTCGAATAGATCATCTTTACAAATGTATCATTGCTTTCATTCTATCAACACAAATGCTGTCATCATTATCTAAAAGTACAGATCCCCCTGTCCCTCCTGTCACCCCCTGGCATTATGGCACCCAATCATAAACAAAGCTGCTTTAGATATTTCTTCCTTTTATGTCAATTTTTTGGATCAATATCCTCATACACTTATTTTTATCTCTAATAAGAAATAAACCCGCCGATTTCCATATGCATCATGTGAGCAAAAATTATATATTAGTTAGTTTTTACAAAGGATCAAACATGTAATTTCCATGTTCATATTGTCAATCACTCATATTATTGAAACAGATTTAACAAATTCTTTCTTCATGTTTATACTCAAATGTTAGGCCCCAACAGCCCAACACACTTTACTCAATCTTTCATCTTTAACATTAAAAATGCACTTTGTAAACGTGAACCTGATAGTCCCCAACTTACAGATGCACTTCACCATCAGATCCCGTCATGTTTCCCAGAGGCCACCCAGGAGCCCTGTGCCAACTGATTGACAGCCATTGCCATTCAGAGCTGTCTCGCAATGACTGCTGTTTATAAAGACAAATAAGGTTTCCTCTTGTTTAGGCACATTTTCACTGTGTTTTTGCCAATGCTTAGTAAGAGATTGCTGGATTTGATCGTCTGAGTAAACATGAGACTTGATTTAGGTCTGTTTTATGTTTTAATGTGTGTTTGTATAAGCCTGCACAGCAAAAGGTACCTTTTTTCCAGACTGTGACAGCAAGCTCTTATCCAAAAAAGTGAAAGATGTCAGAAACTATAGAAAGTTAGTTTCATCAAAACTGAGTTTGTTAATCTTCCAATTGTGTCATTTCACTCTCCGGGGTCATGATGTTCATCTTGATCAGCAAATCTGTTTGTTTCTCGAAATATGTTTTTGGTCATTTTGGTTTTTAACTGTTATATTTCTGTGGACCACAGTTTTCTTCACTTTCCTTTTCTTTCACTTTATACTGTAACAGTGTAAACTTAATTTTTTTCTCTGTCTTCACAGGGTCCTCCGGGTCCAAAAGGTGAAAAGGTGAGTAATATAATTCTCATACCAAAAATGTTAGTGATTTGTTGTTGCAATAGTCACAGAAGTTGTTAAGCATTTTTACCTTATATTTCTTTTATTCACACAATAAATTAATTTTAGTAGCAAAAACTAATAGCAAAAATAGGTAAAAATCCATGAGAAATGTTTTACATCCAAAATGGTAAAAAAAAAAAAAAAAGAAATTGCGATGAAAGATTCAAAAGTAAAAACCCAGAGCCACTGGTTCAGAGACATTGGCCACTAATAGATGAACAATGTGTCGTGGAGTGGAATACACATAGCTACAATCAGATGTGCAGGGAGAAAGAGGGTGATGCAGATACTCTGGCAACAATCTATGCATTCATGATAGTCATGACGGTGCTGACGCTAAAACAGCCAACACAAATAAACTCGAAAACAAAACCAACTCATTTGATCATTTAGGTTGCAGACCTCTGATTAACCTACTTATTGATAGAAATATTAGAACACATGCTGTTTACAATATTGGACTTTAATAATAAATGATCAACTCAAACCCAAATTATGGAAATTCAGTTGAACTTAAGTCCGTCATTAGTTTGCTATGAGTCACAGCAATGGAACTATGTGCAGACTATTCAAACATCCAAGCTATGAGAAACCATTAAAAATAACTCACGAGCAACTTTTAACTGTTTATTTTTCCAAGTACTTATTTTTAAGTGCTCCTCTAACACCAATTATAATAGATTTGAACGAGGTTGTATGAGTCATAGGATTATATGACTATTCTTTTATTCAGACCAACATTTGAAATAAACCAAAAATATACAGTTTATAGAGTCATTAACAACAATATTATGATATATGTTCCTATCCATTTAAGTGGTATGTGTAATTGTGTTGCAAGTCAAATGTACAGTTCAGTTAAATAATCCACTTGTCATGTCTGGTCAGATTAGAATTAATCGAAAGAAATTAAATCAAAATCAGTCAAGCCAGCTCTATCTATGTTTTCCATCTGATTGAATCTATTCTACTACTGTTAGCATCTTCACTGGTAAAATGACAATTTTCAGTCTTTAATTTCCTGCCCACGTTACATGTTAGCAGGTCAAGATGATAAAAAGCTTTGTTTTTTCTTCCGCGACAGTTAATTTGTCTATTAAAAAAAGCGCCACGTGCCAGCTGCTGCTTCAATTCACATCCAAGTCGTCCCCGACCCAGTCCTGCCGCCTGAATATTTAATGCTTCTGCTGCTAACCAGTCCACAGCAACCTAAACGTTAAACAGCAAAAAGCCAGAGGCTGGAGCTAAACCCCCCTTAAATGCCTCACTGAGCATTCCTTCATAAAACAGCAGCGGAGCATACAAAAATCACCACACGGTCACAAAATGTGCCCCCGTGGATTGAGACCCCAGTTGATAAAACCCTCCCCCCGACTCCTCTTAATGTGGAAACAGGTGGCTGCTATGAGGCTTCACAGAGTAAATAACCATTAGGATGTTAATAGGCCATCGATGAACGAATGAAGCCCGTGTGGTAGCAGATATGTGAAAGATTAATGCGCCATAGCGTGAGAGGGCAAAACCAGCGCTAACGTCAGACGCAGAGAAACACATGATTACGGTTGTCATCAACGTCAAGTTGCACACTTGAGCAACTGGAGATTTCTTGTAATGTGGAGGGTTTAATGGTGTTAGCTGTAGTCGCTGGCCACTGTCATGAATCAACAGTTCTTCCTCCATGAAAACAAGAAAATTTACAGTGTGCAAGGATGAGTTACCCCAGCAGTTCTGGATCTATTATGGTAATCACTATCCCTCCCTGATTACATTCATGTTCATGCCTCTCATGTGAACCACTTCATCTGCACTTTGATAAAAGAATGAAAAACAACTGTGTGCATTCTCCCCCACCCAAGACGAATATAACGCACATCATCAGCGTGGCTACTCGCAACTGTTCTCCCATTAAATCCAGGTTTGGACCAAGAGCTCAAACGAGAAATTACAGAAATTCCACGAGCTGTTTTATTAGAAATTGCTCAGGCATGACATTAAAATTTGTTTGAGCTGAATTCCCATCCATGTGTGATGAGCTGTCCGGCTCGTTTTACTGCTGCGGCTGGATTGTAACTCGGCCAGCGCGTAGAGCGAGGTGCATCATGTGAGATGGTTTTAGGGCGATTCTGGGTGGATTGAGGTTCTAATTCACTGTCATACTTTTTTGGTCTTCCTTCACTTATTTCAGACAAGAGTTGCAGTTCTGTTTCGAGTTCACTCTAATGTGATAAACCCACAGTATTCGCCATGCAGGTCGATCCGAAACCAAATGTTTTCTTGGTCAGGATCGTGCTCCGTCCACAGACATCTACCTCGACAAAAGGCTGAGAGCCAAAGATCT
>OMNM01048942.1:0-10565 GCA_900302745.1 Parablennius parvicornis
TTGTGTGTGTTTGTGTGTATGTGTGTGTGTGTGTGTGTGTGCGTGCGTGCGTGTGTGTGTGTGTGTGTGTGTGTGTGTGTGTGTGTGTGTGTGTGTGTGTGTGTGTGTGTGTGCGTGCGTGCGTGCGTGCGCGTGCGTGTGTGTGTGTGTGTATCCTCAGAGGATCCTGGTTTGATTCCAGCTTTCTTTGTGGTTATTCAGGGAGTCTGCAGCTCTGAGTGTTTTCTCTGATGATGACTGTGATCTGATCGGAGAGCTGCAGACGATCTACTCCAGCAAGTCCGAGCCCGATATCAGCAAGGTGGGTCCTCCTTATATGACCCACCCACCTGACCTCCACTTCCTTGGAACTCCTCCTCCATCCAGATGCTCAGTTTTGGTTTCAGCTGTTTGATTCTCTGTCACCTCGCTGTTGAAACCTTCTTCTGTCTCCTGCTCTGTGAAGACTCTTCTCCTCCTCAGTGATCTTCTCTGGCCCTGGTCCAGCTGTCTCACTTCCGCTCTGCTGATTCTCATAGATCTCTGGAAACAAAGAGCATCTGATGCAGTTCTCCAGCTCTCCCAGCAAGGCGCCGCTGCTTCAGGAGCAGGGCGGCATGCAGCAGCCACAGCAGCCACAGCAGATGGTGAGAGAACGGAGCGAGCTTCACTGGGCCGGCTCCAGCAGAACACTGTCGACGCTCTCCTCTCACCTTTCATTTGTGCTGTGTGTGATGGTGACACATGAGTCTTATATGTTCACCACTCAACACACTGTAGGCTTCAGCTAAGTACAACAACATGTTTGCCCGCACAATGTCAAAAGTGATATTCAGAGAAACACTGAGAGACTGCTGCTTCATGCTTCAGTACTCAGCTCAGGTCATTGTAGGAGCTGGGAGATCCACTAGGTTCAGAAGAACCTGGATGATTCATCAGAATCCCAAACTAAATTATCATTGTTAGCAAAACCACAAATCTTTGATGGTTACAAACAATCTTGGAGCAGAACATAAATAGTAAAAATAATCAAATCTAGTATAAAAATAACATAAAAAAAAAAACAGATATAAGACAAGGTACATAATACACTTGCACTGTCGCTGGATGGATACGTTTATAGTATAAGTGTGGCACAGTCTGGAGCTTAAGCTGGTGTGTGTAAGAGTGGATGGTAGAGAGTGGAAAGGCCGGGAGGAGCAAGGGTGATGGAGGCTACAGCTCTAGGGCAAAAGCTGTTCCTTAACTTGTTAGTCGGCGTTTTTATATTGCGGAACCGCTTCCCTAATGGGAGCGGGGCAAACAGGTGGTATTCGGGCTGAGTTGCTGTCAGTGGAGGTTCTGTTGGTTCTTTTCTGCAGGCATCCAGCAGACAGGCAGGCAGGTCAGTATTATTAAAGAATTTAAATGTGAATTGGACTGTTTAGACAAGAACCATCTCTATTGAAACAGTTTCATTTATGAATTCATCTGCTTTCATCTAAATTCATCTGGACAGAGCTCCACCTCAGCGCCCCGTCACACGATGAGATTTGATTTTATGAAGGGTGTGTTATCAAGCATCTCAGACCTGAAACAGAGTTTTGCTTTGGTTGGGGATCAGCCACTGCCGTCTCTCTCGGGAGGTTTCCTCGTTGTTATTTCTGATGATATGTTTCTTCTTTTCCTCTCAGACCCTCGTCACCCCGCCAGGTCACAGCTCCCATCAGACACCCGTGCAGAGCAGCAATCGGCTTGCAGGCCCTCCAGCCAAATCGCAGCTCCCCGTCCCCAGCAGCAAGGGGCCGCAGAGAGGAGCCCGCTCCACCTCCTCCTGCTCCTCGAGGTCCTCCAGCTCCATCAGCAGCAGCAGCAGCCCCAGTCGAATCTACACACCCTCCAACCGCAGCAGAAAGAAACAGGCGCTGCCCAGCAGCAACAACTACCACAACAACGTCAACCACTGCAACCAGTCACAGCAGGACATCTGGATCCTCCACAGAGACCTGCATGAACACAACAACAACAAATAAGCATCTTTACCCCTCCCTCTACCCCTTCTCCTCTGACTCTCACTACTCATCCTCCTCCTCCTCCTCCTCCATGTAAAGACTGACCACCTTTGACTCTGAGTATTTGTACTTGTTATCTGTACTTGTTACACTGTACTGCAGCTGTGTACTTGGGGACCATAGTTTTATTCTATTACAGTATTTGAATTATGTGATGAGGGCATAAAAGTAGAAGAAGAATGTTGTTCTGGAAAAAAAGTAGAGAAGTAACGCAGCAGGTTATTTTACTGTTTTTCCAGTTTCTGGGCGTGCATGCCGCAGCAGAGCTGAAGGTGTCACACACGTGGAGACAGTCTTGACACAGTGGTTCTACAGCGTCCTGTGGTGTCTTACCACAATGCGCGACAAGGGGGTGCCGTGAGTCCTTCAGCATTTCGCAGTGAGACAGGAGAAGAAGCTGAAGTTCTTTGACTTTGACTTTCAAAACCAGTAATTGGGGACAGACTGGATCCTACAAGGGCTCAGTGCTGCCACCTGGTCTACACAACTGGTACTACGGCGCTCTACTGAACAAGAAATACTGTCCTCTGGCTGCTTTAAGGAAACAGAAATGTGTTTTTTGGATCAAAGACAGAAACAGATTTTTATTTTTATTTTTTTCTTGTTCTTTCTTTCTTTCTTTCTCTTTCTTTCTTTGTTTCTTTCTTTCTTTCTGCTAATTAGTATGTTGACATATTCAAGTGTTTTCTCTTCAAATAGTTGCAGGGTTGGTTCAAATACTGTTGAAATAATCAGGGTTTCACCAAATCTACTTGTAAATAAGAATTAGTAGGTATAAATGCTCTATAGATTGCTGTACGTGGTATAACGCTTGTACAGTGATTGACTCTTAAAGCAAAACTTCTGAAAAAAACAAACTCTTGTACATAGTGTTTGTAAGTTTGGTCCTGAGCCTCTGGCTTGTTTTTGAGTAGAGGGGATGTGGCAATAAGTACTAGAAGTGTATGAACACAGGATGTCCTCTGTCAACTGTAAGCCATAATAAATATGTGAAGTCCCATCTTTTCCTCACTGACTCTCCTTCTGTTGAACTCTGTCTTCCCATGACTGCTGTGGAGCTTTTCCGTTCAAGGCCACACACATGCACACACACATATATATATGTACAGGAGAGATTTTACTCGGCATACTATTTTGATGTGTAAGACAGCCGTCTGAGGTTTTAAGAATTGTCTTTTAAGCACAACATTAAAAATAACACTGTTAAAAACCCCATCAGCCTTTTCTCTTGTTTTGATTATTTTATGAAATTCGTGTGTTTGTGAATAACATTCATGATTCCTCTCCTTTGTACATGTTGTTCAAGTTCTGAAATTTTGCAGAAGGAATCACACAGGTGAAGCACCCAACAGGCCTTTCTCACCTTGCATTATGGCTACTGTAGTCCCTCCACTAAAAACTTGACCTGTCTTTTTGAGCCTCCAAAATCCAGAACAGTTCTTTAACAATAGTGTAATGTAGATTACATCCTCTGTGGCAGCAATAAATATACAACACGAAAATACTGTGAAGGCAAGGTAAAATAATGTTGCAAACAGCCTTGAACAGGTCCTCGTTTCTTGCACGACTCTAGCCGAGAATGTCAGTCGGCATATGAATGTCATCTAATGAAATGTGAAGTTTGGGGCCAGTCGGAGCATGGATAGATTATGGAAAATGCGCTTTATGTTTCCAGCAGGTGGCGCTCTGGCTGACGGTCATCATTGTGATGTAGCTGTGATGAGGGGCCAGACTCTGATACAATGTGTCAAGTTTGAAGCCCGTGAGAAAGTCGACGACAACCACAGTGGCGAAGGATTGGGCAGGCAGCGCTTCTGGTCATTTGGATGGCACTGATGCTGTGGAATGCCATGGAGTGTGCCGCAGTTGTCCATCAGTATGTGGGTCCATGGTTCTGAGGCCAGGGCACGGGCTGTAAGGGTGGAGGCGTTGGTGGACCAATTTACCACTGGTGAGGCAGGCTGCACGCACACTCTGACCAAATCCTTGATATCGCTGTCCATGCCCGGCCACCAGACCAGACCCCAGCAGCGCTGTTTGACCTTCATGATGTCCAGATGGCTGAAAGTATTTTCACGTTATGTCTGTCTGAAAAAGGGAGTTTTTTTTGTGAGCCCACGTGTATGATGTGGCTCTTTGTAGTACCACTGTAATTTTTATGGCTCTTGATCTCTGACTGGTTGGCCACCCGTGGTCTAGTCTCTGAAGATATTCTCTCATTTTCTGAACCTGCCGAAAGTTAATGTCATTAACAGCAAAGTCATCACATCTGTAACAAAATACACTGAAGGTACTGCAGTCCATGCAGACAGAGTGATAGGTTGTCTACTTCTCTGGTGTCTCCCCCTTATTTTGAGTACTGGCAAGGCCTTGGCTCTCTTCAAAATGTTTCTTTGCATGTCCATTGACATATCTTCCACAATGGACTGTCAGGCAGGTATGGCAAATACTTTGACTTTAAGTTGACCTGCAAATGTTGCAGCACCAAGAGGATAGAGCACCTTGGAGATCCTGGAGGAGTCGATGGTACAGGTTACGTCAGAGTTCAGATGAGGGCAAGCCATGAGTTCACTGCTGTGAGGACGTCTAAACTAGCTCGCCAATGTTAGCACACCAACTCCTTGTATCCTACAAGCCCGCATTTAGTCAAGTGGAAGTGACATTGTTCCTGTCGGATAGGTTGGGTTTTTTTACTTTTTAGAAAGGAACTCATTCTGAGCTTATACGTACATATTATTTTATGTCAGTCAAGGTACCTTATATCTCAAACACTGTCTTAAATATGTATGTCATTGTTTAAGGTAATTTTTCAAAGTTAACTTGACCATTTATATTACATGTTTGGAATCTGGTGTTGGGGTGACTTTGTTTTTTTATAGTTTTTTTTTTTAGGGACATATATTAAAATTGACTGGCATTTCAATCAGCATTAGATCATGTGTGTATTTTCTTTTCTTATTGTCATATTTGTGAAGCTGCTCATGAAGATATGGAGCACTTTCAATTGACTTCCTGATTTAATATTCTGTATCAATAAAGTTCCCTTCTTTGAATCACCTTTCACTGACTGACTGTTGATCTTAGGAGGAAGTGTTTTTCTTGTGGTTAACTGCAGCTGGTGTGTGTGTGTGTGTGTGTGTGTGTGCCTTTGTGTGTGTGTGTGTGTGTGTGTGTGTGTGTGTGTTTGTGAGCGCGCGCCCGGATGCACATGGACCTGTTTCAACGGTCACAATGCGTGTGTGTGTGTGTGTGGGTGGACTTGGATCTATTTCGACAGTCATAATGAATGTGGGAGTGTGTGTGTGTGTGTGTGTGTCTACCACAATATGTGAGCAGTGAGGACTACGGACTACATGTCCTGCTCAGTTCTGATATATATTCTGTCTGCATATCTTATCAGGAGGCAGAATGCTGCATGCTTTTGACAAAACTCTTCTGCTCTGCATCGGTTGTTACTGTATTCTTCTTCATGGTTTCATTTGGACTCAGATTGTGTTCAAACAATCCTGAAGAATGTACACAGAAAAATAAAGTTTAAATTGGGGGTGTCAAACACATCTTAGTTAAGGGGACACAAACGGCATGTTTTAATCTCGAAACCACATTAACCGTTAGATTTAAAATGAAGTTTTTATTTGTTGTGGCGCAGAGTATACGTGATGAAAATGTAGAGATTTTCACAAAAACCCAACACGACTGAAAAACATTACTACAATCTCAACATACAGTCAATTTTAATTACACTTTCTGGTGCAAACTACAGTGGAATTTCTGGGAAACTTCTCCTATACCTGTTGCATTATGGGTGTTTTTACAATCTCACCTTAGCAGCGTGGCTTTGAGGCAGCTAGCTTTCATGATGATATCTCAGCTTGATTCTCAGTGTTGTGTTGTGTTGTGTTGTGTTGCTACGCTTAAGAAATGTATTCAAAAATGTATTCAATGTTTTCTTGGAAATCTATACGATTTGCTTGGTGTATGGCAGGCCGGATAGGAGCCTCTTGTGGGCTGCTTTTGGCCCACTGACCTTATGTTTCACACCCTTAAACAAAGTATAATATCTTATTAACTCTGTGAATCCCAATCAGGGACAGCCAAAATGGTGTGATGAGACCCAGGTCTGGTCTAACAGTGTGTTCAGAAATCACATAGAATTTCTAACTAGGTCCTGTGAGGTGTTTGTTATTTGGCTGTAGATTAAGAGTTTTAAGGTACACCCACACAAGAAAAAAAAAAGAAAAAAAAGATCTTTATTCTCCCCGGCCTTCTAAAAAAAATTCTGTCCACAAAGCACTATGAACACAGCTCGAATTGAGAAGTGATGATAAATGAAGTGAGGTGTGATGTGGTGGCCAGGCTGGTTTGGAGCGTCTGGTCCAAGCTTGGTAATGTTCCAGCCTGCTACAGTATAGACCCCAGAAATCAGAGTTAACTGTTGCTGAGGTGAACATGTTTAGACTGAATATAATGATTCTTATTAACCAACCACCCGTGGTCTGTTGCTCAGTGAACTATATAAACCCTGCTCGTCCACTTCATGAGGTATGACTGTTTGAAATGTCTTCTTGTGAGTGGTTTTTACTTGTGATAAATCCTAGTTCTGTGATGGTTTATTCACCACGTTATGCGCTGTCACCCATTATGACAATATGATACAGTTATTATTATCATAATATTTATTTCATACCAAAAACGAAAAGACAACTCAATGTGAAATTGTTCAAGTCATGTTTCATCTCGACTTCCTCCCAGAATATTAACATAAAGTAAGGACCCGTTCAGACCTGGACTTAACATGCGTTTTAGGTGATCTGATCACAAGTGGCGAATGTGAACCGGCACTAAAGCACTTTCACTCAAACCACTTCCCCAGGTGGTCAGAGAGGCATCGGACATCATAGACTTAGTTGTGTGAACAGCACGTGTCGCAATTTGTTTCAGGACAGTGGCGTTGCAGGAATATATTACACATCATTATTGCGTGCTGTCTTTTTGTTTTGGAGAATGCCCCCGTTTGAGTTATACAGTCTTTCCAAAGAAGCTATGATACAGAATATGGTCGTCCGTGCCTGGAGGCAGAGACATGGTGCCTCAAAGTAGCCCGAGTAGATGATCTGTCCAGCACAAACTGGATGACTGATAAAGTTTTGAGGATGAGATAAGGCCGAAGCCCTTGCATCCGGGGGTGTTGGGGCCACTCAAGACCCCCAGAAGCCACCTTATCGTAGATTGCCAAGAGATGAATTCTGAGCATTTTACATTCAATCAGGGTAACTGATACGAGGTAAAATTTTAACTTTTGTAATAAGCACCATTTGTCATTAAATATATAATCTATTCATTTAAAATATACATTTCTGTACTTTGCACACATTCATGCAGCCTCGGTATGACGAACATAAAGAGTTGAGCGATGCAGTGACTAAAATGTCTTGTGTTATGTCACAGAAAACAACATGCCAGTATAAGTGCAGTCCCGCCTCTTCAAGAACTGTGGAAACTCACAATGATTCTCCTCTTGAGATGGTTTGAACTATTTAGGTGTAAGATTCACAGGAATTAATGTCAGTGGTTTATTTTTCAAGCATAAACATTGTATGTCTATAAACGTGTTCAAATGTCAAAAGAAAACTGGAATGGAAGAAATGTTTTTCAAAGCACGAAAAGAGAAAAGCTTTTGTATACTTACAATAAAACATAAGTTATTAATTTTTAAAGTAACTTCATAATGTTTTATGTTGAATGCTCAGGTGCATATAGTCCACTAATGTTTCTTAACTTTGTGACAGAAATTATATTAGAAAAAAAGTTGATGTTTTTCATGTCCTGAGAAGAATAAAATTACTTAAGAAAAAAAATACAATCTTGATCAAGGCTTTGCTAGTTTATGCATCAGAGGGTTATACTTAAAAATACTTTTAAAGATGTAGGATGTGACAAAGGGAGAGTTTACGGCAGATGAGTTATTTAGATACCAATACCAATCAGTAGACAGCTGCACGGTTGCTATCCTTATGGGATCTGTTCCGTAGTACTCTGTACCCCAACCGAGGGCTGATGAAAAAATGTAGCCTTTGGTTACGGTTGCTTCGGGACCATCTACAAGATTTTGACAGTGGGGACGCACAAAAACCCGACCCACCTGTCCCATCCCAGAACATACGTTGACCTTGACCTTTGTTGTGACTCAGTGACCTCAGAGAGCGCCCTCTATAGTTAAACCTGTGGAACATTTCATGGAACCTAGTGTTGACGGTAGCCTTCCCAGCTCCCCCTATCTTCTCTTCCCCCATGCTATCCAAAATAAGTTCAGTTCAGCACAACCATTTAAGTGTCTGGCATTTTGCCCAAAATGCACTTCAGTAATTTGCTGTGCTATTTATTTTGCTTTTTTGGGGGGGTTGTGGTTGAATTCTACATTTCAGAAAGGTACTTTGTTTCGTCCTGTTTACCACGTAATCGTTTCTTTGTTGTCTTTTTCTCTCACTCCTCTAATAGAGAACTCGCTCTGGTACCCTTGAACAGACACTATTTTTGGGGGCAGCTGTGGCCCGTTGGTCCTCTCTCAATGGGAAGGTTGCAGGTGAGACTCCCAATCTCCCCATTTCCTTCAGCAAGACACTGAACCCAAAACTGCTCCCATTAAATGGATTGAGCACCTCATATGACAGCCGGCCCCATTGCTTTCAGGAATTTAATCAAAGAGAAGGATAAAGCATGGTGAGTTTACTTTATTTTTGTCTTCCTTAATATGCGCTGTTCAGATAAATAAGATCTGTGATTTGAGTTTTTTCTTTTCATTTAGGACATTGTCAATATCCTCTTTAGCTTGAGCTGCACACGAACATTTCAAACACAAGTCACACACTGAACATGGATTTATTAGTTAGAGAGAGACATGGTCACAGGTCAAGGATTCAGAAACAGCCTGCAAGCTGAAAGGTAGCTGAGGAGAGCTGGAGGACGGCTCAGGTCATTTGGACGGTTTCCCACTTCGTCTTCTTCTACTTCTTGTTCTTGTAATCCTCCAGGTGAGCCAGGATCCATCCGGACGGACCCAGGATGGTCACGAACAGGACAGTCATGGCTATTGCCTGCTCCTGAGGCACACAAACACACACACACACATTTTAGTTCAGAGAGCCTCTACGCTGGAAAGAAATGCCTGTTTTTCTGTAATATGTAAATAGTTGCTGCAGATAGTCTGCTAAATGAAACAGAAACAGTAGAAAAGACAAAACTAATCACAACAATACATTGTAAGTTTGCATATATATATAGCTTGATTTGATTAGTTCCAAACCGTTCCAGTTATTTTAGTGTGTTTTTGGTTGAACACATTTAGTTCAAAGTCCATATTCAGCTCAATGTTTCTCATTTCTTTAACATCGGTTCAGACTGCTTTGAAACTGGTTGGGTAGAAGCTGGTTATTGGTTGGTTTCTACACTTCTTTTGGAAGGACTGCATTATCTCACATTCACTTTGAGTCCCACGCCCATTTCCAGATTAAACCATGTTTATACTTTCCATTCAGACTTTTGAAGGACTGAACCAACTTCCCAGTTTCTGATATCAATGATATAAACCAACATTCAACAGAGCAGCTTTTTCTTTAAAAAAACATAATTAAAAAAAGAAGCTTGATCCAATAAGCAGAAACATGTTTTTGCTCCAGATATATACAATTAGCAGTGTTGCAGTGTTGTCTGATTTGTTCAGATCAAGGTCAGACACTTGGCACATTACCAGCAGGGCTCTGAGTGTTTACAAGTACAAAGGCCTGTTTAACTTCTATCTCAATCTGAGGCTGGGGAGTCAAACATAAGGCTTTAAAATTGTCTTTATGTTGAGATTATAGTCATTTTCAATACTAATTGTTTGAACAGTCTTCACCAGAATTATCTGAGAATAAAATTGACAGCAAAAGAGTCCCTATGCTTGTTTGGAGATTCAAGACGGTTGCTTTATTCCTTTCGATTTGTAGGAGGATTTGATTATATTGACCAGATTCTAATTTCTTTCTGCCCACAGGAGATGAAATGGAGCTAAACTTGTATTTTAAGCTCTGCTCTGTGGGGGGGCTGCTCAGACAGTGAGGTGTGCAGTCGATTGCAGTCTGCAGCTCACAGGTCTACGTGTTGGAATTAAGCAGAATCATGGAGTGATAGTGACGCACTTATCTGAACAGCCCGACTGTGCACGATACGTGCACCAATATCCGCCCGCAGACATTTCAACATAATCATAAACATTTCTGAATTAAATGAAGTAGTAGTGATTAAATAAAGAGCCTTCTAGTTGGGGGATGAAAGTCATGTCGGGTAAAGTAACTCACCCCCGCGCTGATGTGGTGTTTAGCGGGTTTGGACGTCAGGTTGGCCGCGGGCAGCAGCTGAGAGCGGACGGCGCTCCTGAAAAGGCGCGAGGCGGCGGGCAGAGACATCGCAGTGAGTCCGTGCGTCTGATCCAACGGCTCTGGACAGAGACTTAGTACTGCACACACACACACACACACACACACACACCTGACAGAG
>OMNM01048943.1:0-17134 GCA_900302745.1 Parablennius parvicornis
ATCGTACACATACGGTGGAGTAATTCATATACAATAACCAGAGGGCATATAATCTCTTAACTTCAGACTTGCTGTGTACGGACACAGGGGCACTCACACAGCACAAATGCGCATCCCTTAATTTGAGATTTTCTCCCTGAGAAGCATCCATTTCCTTCCTCATTAAGCGCTTGCATTCTCAGTCATTTCTCAACTATAAACAAACTCTTCCCGTGAGCAATTCTTAACACCAGAGGGAGAAACACTTCTCTTTTTTTTTTTTTCAGCTGACTCCGTTAAACTTCATTCCAGAATTAACTTTTTGAGACCTGCAAGAAACAACATCTGAAATGAATCTGTAAGAAGAGCTTATAGCATTTAAAGTGATTGACATCTACCTGGAGCAAGGTGATAAAAATCTAAGTTATGTAAGAATACAGTGAACATTTCAGGATTTCAACTTGTCAAATGCTTTCTGCAGTGGCCCACATTTTGAAACTATTCAACTGTTAATCTATCTAATATATTCAAATGTACAAAAAAACAGAAATACTTTGATCCTTTTTTTGGGTATAACAAGTGTCAACACTCATTTGTAGTTATTTTCCGGCTTCTAAGAACAATGTTTTACTGCAATCGATGGTTTTGTTGTTAGAAACCGCCGATTTGTTGTTGGAAAATGTCAACCTTGCATTGGCTCAACAAGAAAAGTTAATGGGTTATCAAAGGCCGTAGGATTCAAGGGACTATGAATATCAAAATGTCACAGCAATCTAATAGCTGTGGGAATATTTCACTTTTTAGACGAAGTGGTGGAGCAGCTAAGTGGTCAATAGACTAAAGTCCTGTTGCCATCACGGGTGAAAAAACAAAACAAAAACACCCGCACAAAGGCAGACTGGCTTCAGGGAAACCCAGGACATTTATCGGTGGCATGGTCATTTTGGGATTAATGTGTTGAACTGTGGCCGATGAGTAATGCTTCTAATTCCCAGCATGAAATCGTGTCACAGTCCATCTCCAAGTCTGCACCCTTCCGCATCGTGAATGTGTACACAAGCAGAACTTGGAGCTCGTCAATCTGTTTTTGCAGATATAACCCTGCCTCCGATGACTGGTTACTTGCTTGCACCCAAAGAAAGCACTTTCAGATAAACACACTCAGTTTGCCGTAGCTGATTTATTCAGTGATTTGCGGAATAATCACTGCATTTTTCTTGCCTTAACACGACAAGCTGACAGTTAATCTTTCAATGGGCTTTCCAGGTTCATAATGCATTTAAAAGTCCAATGCTGGATTATGCTGAGTTGACAGAGATATCCTTGAGAAGATAAGTGTCCAGGCCTCAAACCACTTAAATAAATGACACATCTGAGCTTATCCATTCAGTCCCTCAGTAGAACCAACAAGACAGGAAGGAAATTGAAAATTGAAAAGTCATTATATTTACTGTACGTAGTAACAGCTATGGTGTTAGGTAAGTACAGATACAATGTTTAATTGAACTGTCACTAACCTCTACAAACTATTAATTATTGGTATCTTTATTCTCATAAAGTGTTGGATTCTGCCCTCTAGTGGCTATAGTGATGGTGAACAAAACAATCGAGGGTGTCATGAGGCCACTAAGGAAGAAAGGCATGATTATTTGAATGATTCCAATATAAGACACAACAATGTCAAGCACCATTCAGACATAGGGGGGTTCAGAGTGTTTCACAAGGATATAAAGGAAATCTATTAAAACAAGGAAATTCATATTAAATTTAAAACACTCACCCAGCAGGTTTTTGTTCCATTGGAAGGGAGAAGTTTAAATTTTTTCAACTTTTTTCATAATTTTCCACATATTTTCCATCAAAATCAAGGAGATTATTCAAGTTATGTTACTGCACCAACACATTTTCCAGAATGAAACTGAAACATCAATCGTCTTGGCATTATTGTCGCATTTGAAATGTAATTAGCTCAAATTTGACCAAATTATATTTTCTCTGACATCACTGTTATGCTTCATTGGTCTTGCAAAGGGCGCTGAGTCGGAAACTCTGCGTTCCTGTCATTAGACGACGCCAGAAGCAGGTTCTTTCTGATGTTACCTATGAGATAGTGAGAGAATTTTTATTCCATTGTTCTCGAGGCTTTCTGAGTGATGAAAAGGTGCAAATCCTTTCATAAAGCCTGAAACAATTATGGATCAAGTGTCTGCATTGTTGTCTAAGCCTCAGCACATTGATGCACTAAGAGCCAATGTTTTCATTGTGGCCAAAAAAGATCTTTTATTCATTGAAGCATTATTTTCACTTCAGTTGATGTTTTGGTCTCATTGCTATAACTGCTTTCTAAAGGTATTTTTAGGCTACGGGGATCGATGTTGAAGGTTTGGTTGATTGAATGTAGCCTTGAATCAGGGCATATACCATACAAATTGAGTGTGTTTCTGGCCTAATTCCTAGGCTGAACACATTGGGTGCAACTTGGGAGAAATAGGAAGAATTTACTAATCTCTGGTCTATAGATTCATCCCTCCAGTAAATTATTGCTGTTGCTAGTTGGTATAAAATCTCTCATCCTCATAGGGATTGAATAGTAAATGATAACAAAAAAACCCCACTAAAAACACCTGGAATATGTATTTATATTAATTGTACAACAGCATAGGGGAAAAAAAATCCAGATATATCGGCAAATATCAGAGACAATCACACCCGGGGGACCATGTCTTTCAGCTGCTCCACTCAGGAATGCAGTATCACTCTCTTAAATCCATAATGACCGGATTCACCCAGACTTTCATGGCCATCGCAGTCAATCTCCTGATGCACCGAAAACAGCCAATAAACCTTATATTGACTCCCACCATATTGGAAAAAAAAAAAACTTAAATATAGCTCAATATAAACAATCACTATGTGCAATATGACTCCTCCGCCATATGCTCTATTTCAAAACTCTTATATTCCAGTGTTTATTTATTTCATTGTGCTTTTACTACCGTGTACAATATGTCTGTTTTATATTTATAATGGAGAGCAACACAGATACCATTGAATTGTGTTCAAGTGTAATGACAATAAAGGTATTTCTGAATTTTTGACTCTGACCATCATCCCTGATCCATGGTCAGTTTGTTGATATTGTCATGCCAGTTGTCTATTTAAGCACAAGAAGCAGTTAGCTATTGGTTGTTTTACAATTTACAGGGTGTTGAATGACTCTGTGTACACCACGTGATAAAGCAGGATAACTGTATAATCACTGACACATGTATAGTCCAAACTTTGGAAAACCATATTATTTCATCCTGAAAAATTTAACATTTCTTTAATAAAATTTCACTATAAATATAAATGAAACTGTAAATGCATGTTGCACATGTCAATGCTGCCGTGATTCATATCAATCGTGAATTAGACTGAATTCACACAAAACTTCTGAACATGTTAAAACTAATAGAATAACATTCATACACACAAACTTTTAATCTTGAAGTCCAGTTTCACCTGTATAAGTAGCAAGTTTCTGAAATTTTGTTTTGCATCTGTCTATCTGAACTTTAAAAAAATGCCGACAGAGGTGGAACTCATTCCCGTCGGTATTCATTTGAAAAGTAAACACAAATGGAGGCAAGCAGTATACAGTAGATCTGAAAAAGAATTATTCCTGACAGGAAATCTATTTTGTCTACCCAACAAGCATGCAGCTTAAGGGTCTATTTTTGAGACAATCCACATCCTCTCTCTCTTCAGCGAATCCGCATGTCATCAGAAATCCCTTCCCTTCCTCTTTCATCTTCATCGTTTCAAAACACTCAATTAGCTAAAAACCATATTCCCAAAGCTCGTCTGTCAGTGATAGGGACAATATGTTGCAATATACCTGAAAGGAAGAAATTCACCCACACACACACACACACATGCACACAAACAATCTAAATATGGTTGGGAATATGCATTATTTCCTTAACGAAGATGAGGGGTTGACATTATTTACTAACACCCCCCAAAAAAGCCAAAAATGAGATTGAATCTCATGCTCGATATTCATATTTATATTGATGTTTTAAGGAAGATTATCATCTGGATAGTCTCTTGCGTTGCATTGAGGAGAAGAGAATGCAAAGTACCACCATCTAATCAAAACTTTCTTTCAAATGTACTTCTTTGATGACTTTGACTCACTTTGATATGCCCCGCATGTCCTCATCTGACCACTCCTCAATCGGTGTTCAGTCCTAACACACAGGACTTAATCACTCATTGCAATCTGCACCAGCCAACTTGTCCTGCATGATAACGCCGATACGCCCTTGTGCGTCTTTGCAAATGTGTAACGTTTGACTTAAAACTAAGCAAGTATTTGACTTTCACGGTGGATTAACCTTTCACAGAGCAGCCATCAAATCTGTGATTGCTTGATTCTGTTGATAGAGCCTCTCTGGGTTTTGCAAGCCCTGGATTCAGTTCCCACAGGAGTACTTTTTTTTTTTTTCTCTCTTTCTGGCAGCTGCTTTGTGGCCTTCACTTTAAAGTATGTCACTTTAACTTGTTGCCTACTTCAGATTTGAGGGTTGTTGTTTCGATTTTTTTTTTTTTTGTTCTTCCATCTTTTCTCTCCTTTTCCCCTTCCTATGCAGGTCACCTCAGGCTAATGAAGACAGAATCAGAGAGGAGGTCGTTACTCTTTTTCTCCACATGACAAATTAAGTTGTCATCCTCTTCAAGTGTGACTGGCCGTTTTTGAGCCGTGCAGCATCCGTATTTGTTTTGCCACCTGTGCTCCAAGCTGTCTCCAATGGACTTTTATGGTTTCCTATAACACCTGGCCAGAGTACTCGCCAGCAGGGAGTGCTGTTTATCCTCTCAATGTCAAGAGTTGCACCCTGCAGGATGGGCCAATGTCGAGAGTGTGATCTTGACTGAACCTCTGTCTGTGTTTATTTCTTTCTATTTAAGTACACATCCCAAAAACAACATCTATCAGTTTTTATATTGATTTTTTCTTGCAATCATCATTAGGAGTCTTAAATTTTTCCTTTTTTTCTGATTATTTAACTTATTCATAGGCAATAATGCATGGCGAGTTTGGTCAGTGCTCTTTTTGTTTTTACAAAAAAACATTAATTTGGCTGTTTATGAATTATCCTTACATCCCAAGATAAGTCAGACTAGATAAGATTGTCATCAGCTAACTTCCTCTGTTTTCCTCAAGTCATCATTTCATCACAAACTCTTTCAGGGTGAAATAATTTGCAAGGGTAGTCAGGTTGATGAGCTAATTCCTAACTTGTGACTGATTCTAAGTTGGCCTTCTACTTGAAAAAAAATTTTTTTTTCCCCCATTGATGGTGGGAGGAATCAGCTGAGGCTTTGAAGTGGAGGATGCTGCATATACACAACCCGGCTGTTAATGAACAGCCACTGTAAGAAGCACAATGCTTTTGTTCACTCGGATGGTTGTTTGGTTGGTCGAGTGGGTGGGCTGGTGAAATGTCTGCAGGGATATGGAAGATGTGAGGGATTTTGAAGTTGAGTCATTTATTCTAGGCTGTCAGCTCCTTTTGCCTCCTCCTCTATCTCGGTACATTCCCCCTTTCTCTCTTTCCCAGTCCACTTTTGTCTTAGGAGCTGAGCTTCCCAAGACACTCAGGCTGCAGCATTTATTTAGCTGTTGTTTAGCTGCTCTTGTGTGGCAATCTGCTCTGTGTGTGCTTTTGTGGCTTCTGGGGTGTGTTTGAGTGTATTCTGTTCCCAGATGCACACATATTTTTTTTGTTTTAAAGCAATGTGTGTGTATGTGTGCGTGTTGCTCTGCACTTCAGCTTCAAAGTCTGGCTTTAAGAAAGCTTCTCTATGCCGTCTCATGCAACTCTTGTCCCTTTAATGAGGTTTCATCCTCCCCAAGACTTTGTGGATAACAAGACACGGTTTGCAGCGAGAGGAGACATGTATATATTCTTGTTTGTAGTGCCGGTACTCCGGATCATAGACATTCTTAAAGAAATAAAGTATGAATACTCAATAAGTTTATACATTAAGAGTCTTCATTTTATGATAATGACACTCGTGCTCGTTAACTTTGTGGAGTATGCGTTTTATTCATGAGACACGAGGGGGTTTCTTCAAAAGTTCAAAGTGAGAAAAGTTAGAGATGAATTTAGGCTGCCTTGCTTCATTTAGCGTTAAATATGTCCGTGCAAAGTGTTTGGATTAGAAGACAGTCTTGAGTTTTGTTAGAGACACCTGGCATCTTAGCTCTTAATGGTTCCCTCTGCCTAGCTCTGCTGAATCAGCAGTTTTATTTGAATTAGCTTGCTTACAAGTCAATAAAGTGGTTTTATATTTAGTAGGGTAAGTCAATACATAGTCATGATTCTCATTATGGATTATGCTGCAGTGAGGACAACAATTCTTCTGTGACACGCTGTTTACAATTTGCTTCTGATGCATATATGTGTGTGCGTGCGTGCGTGCGTGCGTGCGTGCGTGCCTGTGTGCGTGTGTGTAACTGTAGAAAAATTTCACCAAACGCTGAATAACAACTACAGTTCACGATAAGACTGCAGGTCTTGATTTCTTGGTGAGCTATACATAGAGGTTATGTAATATACCTGTGCTTTGACTGACTCACTGAGATTCCGTCAAGCTGTGGGAGCAAGCAAGTGTATATTGGGTGGCTTTTCCTGGTAGGAACATCGTTTACAGGAACAGCATGCTATAGCATGTTTAAGTGTATTTTGCCTTAAGTGATTCTCCATTAGTTTCCTATCAAGAGCCTATTTCCATTAGTTATAGGTTCTATTGATCTGGCAAGTGTGTCCCATCATCATTTCCACAGAGTCAGCAAAAATCATCTGTGCATGTGACTGTGTATGGGACTTGTAGTAGTGTGTGATTTATATGCGATTGCATGCATTATATATTGCATGCGTGTGTTGGACTGTTGGAGACTGGCCTGTCTTCAGTGCAGCTTGGATGAATATCCTTTGA
The DNA here is from genome assembly GCA_900302745.1 of Parablennius parvicornis. Lineage (NCBI taxonomy): Eukaryota > Metazoa > Chordata > Actinopteri > Blenniiformes > Blenniidae > Parablennius > Parablennius parvicornis. Next base: position 6,970 of record OMNM01048943.1, read on the forward strand.
GTAGGTCATTGCTTTGTGCTCACACCTTCTTGATCATGAGACTGTTCAAGCCTGCATCAAGGCAGCATAAAAAATATTCAAAACTCACAAAGAACATACAAAAGAAGATTTGAGACTACATTGTTTTGGTCTATTTGCTGCGCAGTTGTACATTTGTAAGAAAACTCATTTTAATCAAAGTAGACCTTCTGATTATGAGCTACAGGCAGTGGATTTTATTTCCTCTACTTATACAAGTGAAACCTACGTTGGCTCAGGCTTAGAAGACAGCTTTATTTTCCTGTATGGATACGTGCAGTGACGAGCCAATAAGTCCTTTTATTTGCTTTTCAAGTCTGGCTGTCGCCGGGGAAATTTGACCTGGCAGTGATGCTGGATGGTTTTAGTGACAATATTTTGCAATTACTGTCTGAGAGTTTTTGCATATCTTAACATATTTGTGGGCACTCTGACCGGTACAGATGCTTTCACTGAAACAAAGTAATTTAAATCCTCGTTTTAATGTCTGTTATTTCTTTTTGTGGTGTTGTGTCTTTATCCACCACAACTTCTGTTCTGTGTAAATTGCATAGAGGTGGAACGGGGGACTAACAGAGGTGGAACAGAGGTCAAACGATATTTGTATTAATGAGTGAGTCATCATACTGGCACTACACATACACACTAATGAGTTACAAGTCACACCTATTACACCTCAGTCGATGGAAGCTTGGCTGCTGTGTGAAGTTGCGCCCCCAGACTGCTTAATGTTGTCTTTGGTTTAGTGTCAATCACTAAAGCAGCAGCTTTTCACAACACTATTGCATGATATCTGTGTATCAGTGGCTCTCGGTGTGTCAGAGGTGTGTGGTGAAGCTGTACATTTACAACATTACATTTGGTTAAGTACCTTTTTGGATAAACTGTACTTCGGGGGGTAGTCTAAATGCAACATAGAATTGATCAGATGTAAAATATTTAAAAATAAATGTGTGGTTTGAAACTCCAAATTGTTTAAATGTTTCGGTGATCAATTTCATTGTATACTTTAGATCCTTCACTTGAATCCTTCCTTGGGGTACATTTGCTAGAGTTGCATGTCCAACTATGTTCTAAAACAAACACACAATTAGTTTGACAAAAGAAACCTCCATCATTCAAAGTATTTGTATAAAATTTGGATAACATTATCAAGAAGTGGTGGCGCTCCATTAAAACGCGTGACTAATTAATTTGAGTATTTGTAATGAATTCATCACAATTAGTCTTTGTTTTTATTGCAACTCCATATTTAATACAAAGAGCAATTCAAGTTGTTTCAATTCAAGCTGATCTTGGTCCATGAATGAAACAGTAATATGTACAGTGAAGCCTTTTGTACATTTAAACAAAATGTAAATGAGAAATTATTCATGGGGAGAGACACGTGTGTGATTAAACACATCCAATGGGTTGTGTCTCTTTTGTTTCCTCATCTTAAAATACACGATACAATCATGTGCTGCCCCCTCTAGAAATAGTATTGTTCTAACCCCAAAACAATGCTTTTTTTTTGCTTTTTTTTTTCTGCATTTTGATGAGATTTAATGTGAGGGGTGCAAGTCTGTTGTTTTGAGCTGCCCATTTGCTGCCATGACAGTAAATCACCAGAGGGAAACTTTGTCCTTCCTCACAACCTTTTGCTATGACTCACTCCAGGTGTGCATGTGTTTGTAGATACACTTTGGGATTCACGCACACATACACACACACACACTCACACACACACACACACTGAAAGACAGAGAGTGGAAGAATAGTTTGTGTATGTGCATGCAGATACCAAATTTAGAGCGAGCTTCTCCGCTCTCTCGATCCTTACGCGGCTGCTTACGTGTTGGAAGACAGACACCCTCTGGCCAGAGCCAAATAAAGTCTCCCCACCTGTTTTTGGCCTTTGAGGAAGACTGTGTGTGTCATCTCCCAGGGGCCAATGCCATGCTGACTTAAAGCCACTGAAACAATCAGCAGACTTTACAAGGCCGGGTCAGATAAAATAGCCTCAGCCCCTCTGACTCTAAGATCAAGAGCTGTTTTGTCTCTCTATACATGATAACTTCAGTCCAAAGTGGATGACTTTAGATGATAAGTGTACTGCATGAGCTGAATAAAGCTTAGTCCAAGACTTGAACTTTGCTTATGTAAAGAGTTTGAAGGGAGTTCAGTGATGAAATTTTAGGATTAAAAGAAATGCCCCAGTGAGAATATTTGACTTCTATATCCATAATAGCTTACTCATTCCCATTCAGAACATCGATGGCCGAAGGTTACCACAACGGCAAAGTATATCTCCTTGAGGATTTAATAACAGACCCTTATAAAGAAAGGGCTTACAGAGCATGCCACATATTTTGGAGTTGGTTGTGACCCAGATATACTGCAGATATACTGCACGTTGTATTAGGCAGTTTAGCACAGCTGATGTGAAATGCATGTTATTCATTGGGCAACGGCCTGGCTTAGAAATACAGTGGATTTAAATAGATAGTTTGATGGATCAAATTTTTTTTGAGTGGATATTGCATGGAGCTGGTGAGCCTTTCATTTTTAAATAAAGGTTTAATAAGGTATTAGAAGTATAACCATAACAACTGATAAACCTTGGATATATACAGTAAAAGGGATTTACTTTTTTTTTGGGTTATGTTTTTCTTAAATGTCTCACACTCGCACAGTATTTCCAAATAGGAATTTTGCAGAACATAAAGGTCTGGGATTAATTGTATTCCTACTAGAAAACAAGTTGCTGATGTAGTCATCAACATTGTTTCATGAAAGCACGAAGATCCGGGTTTCTGTTGCAATTGGTTTATTTTTATTGAGTTTGCATGTTTCACCTGCATGTGTGGGGTTTCTCTGGGTTCCCTGCCTCCCTACCAAAATTCAAAAAGATACTTGTCTGGTTATTTTGTGACTGTGTGATGACTGACCAACTTTCTATGGTGAAACTTGACCTGTGCTCACTGTTAGATGGTATGGACTATTGGTCCAGTGACCCTAACTTGGATAGAATGCATGTAAAAAATGATTTAGATAATATTGACAGAGTTAAGGAAAAGTACTCACACTCTCAATTAAGTTGGAGTACGGATACTTTATAGAAAAAATTAAATTTTTAAATAAAATTGATTTTGTTGATACATAAATAGTCACATTTAACATGGTGTATCGGTGCAACATTGACAAAGAATGATGTAGCTCTTGTCTTGTAGCCAACAATTTGGCAAGGATGAAGTTGTAAGATCTTCAATGTTCTCTTGGAAACGGTTAAAAAAAAAACTAAATCATATCATGACCGAAGAGTAACAGCTCAGCAAATACCAATCACAGGTTAAAATGTGTTTGGCTCCACCCACTTCCATTCATCATTCCCACACACATGCATATACAGTTTATACAGTACAGTAACTCCCTTTGGGGTGCTGCTATGCCTATAGATAGATTACTGTGAGGTCACTAACATTCAGATTCAAGCAGGTGAAAATAGCTTCCATGAATATTCTATTATGATCAGGACGACTCTGAGGGCAAACATTCCCACTCAGTTCAGCTCAGAGGGAATGACTGAAATACAGGGCTTGTACGAAAAGCTTTCCGGGCCTTCACAGCAATCTTTCAAAAGCCCTATTTGTGCCACAGTGAACTCATGTCATTTTCTAAAAGCATGTTTTTTACTGGTTCAGACCGAGCCAGGGAATGGCAAAGTTAATCATTTGTCACTCTCATCTCAGATTATTTGATCACACTCTTTGAGTGCAGCAATGGCTTTGCTCGTCTTTTTCTTACATTAACATCTCAGTCAGGTTAGACATTGGGACAGATGTAATCTGTGCTGGAAGCCCTCCAAAAACCACCAAAAACTGTCAATTTACAGCATTTAGATTGAAAACAATTTCACACATGGTTTCAGAGGGGATTTCTGGGAAGTAAGCTTTTAGATCAGTTTGTTGCTGAGAGAAGGGCAGAGCTGGTGAAGATTGGCTCATGCCAGAGAGGTATCTTGTGAATTAATCAACTCTGGGGATTGCATGAGGCCAAATGGAGAAAACAGCAATAGGGAAAATTACTTAGCAGTAACAAGAAAATATTTTTCTTTAACCACCCCATGGTGTTTAAACAGTTTAACCTTTGCAGATTGGCATTTCCTTGTGTGAATCAACACAGCTTGTGCTAAAAACCCACATTCGACGTGTCTCTGTGTGATTCTTGAAGCCAATTTGATCGGATCAATTTTTCAGGCAGGGGCAGGAACTGTATGACTTTCATGTCACATAATGTGTTTGTTTGAACTAAAAGAGCTACTGTAATAACACATAGTCCGTGCTGTTTTTCTGGCATACCGACAGTCCAAACCCCTTGGGGGGGCTCATGTGTTTGTGAGCACAGGTGCCTACATGACCATTATGGAGCAAGCATTAGTTCCTTTCTCATCCATACCGGTCACGCTCTGTCAATGGAATATGTTGTTGCAGCATGAGATAAGAGGATCAAGAAGATACACCGCTGCCCTGGATGTGCGTTGGTGTGTTATCACATTTTTTTTTTTTTTTGATCTTTTTGAGAGAGCATGCTCGAGATCTTCCCCTCCAGGGCCCTTCTCAATATTTCATGACTGTGCAATGTATCTTTTGACACTGGAATATGCTGTGAATTAAACATGACTGACTGCATAATAAAAAGCTTTTAATGCAAGTAGAAGGGCAAGCCTCTTTGGGTTTTCCTTTTAATTGAATAAATGGCCCCAGTTTTTGGTGACTATAATGAGGAACAGTTCAGGCACAGTCTGTGCACCTCTTCTGTGTCAGTCTGTGAAGCGAGAGCTCTGTGCTTTGTGTTCCTAACATTCGCAGCCATTTCAGTCACTCGTGAAGCAGCTCCAGTCACTCATAAAGGCTTGAAAAAACTGTTTGTCTTGAGTGTTGAATGCAGTTGTGGCACTTTTCTGCAGAAACTTTTTGAAGGAGAGCACGTTGTTCAAATCTTTAGAAAAGGACATCCATGCTGACTACAGCAAAATAATTGGCCTCAATCAGAGAATCCTACAGCACTATATTTGAAAAACTGTGCTTGAAAAGGCTATTACTAACTGACCAGACAGACAATCTTCAAGTCATCAAGACACTGAAAAACTGTAAGAATCACAGACATCTTTTTTTTTTTTTTCCAAGTGTTGGATTGGTGCGTTCAATCTGGTACTCACCCTTGCTTCCATTCCATGAATAATTGATCATATGACGAACAACAAGATGAAAAACCATATAGCCTAACTCCTGTACGTGTCATAGAGGGAGAGAGGCTGTCACAGATCTATTATGAATGCGTTTTATGATCAAACATGCTGCACATTCCTAGCAGAATGACACATCACTCATTACTTTTCAGACAAGCCCAGATATTATAATATGCTAGTCTTGTTAAGTCATTCGTTCATTTGAGATTGGAGTGTCAAACCAGTTATCAATATGTAGGAAGGACATTTTCAATGAAAATAAACACAAGAAAAAGGTTCACTCGTCGGGATAGAAGAGACGTACCACCTTTATTTTAGAACCTGAACGGGTAAACGTAAACACGTATCCTTTGCTTTCTGCTACACTAGCTGCTTATTATGACATTTATTTAAGTTATTGTGTGTACCCTGCTGCATGGTGGTGTTGTATTCAGTAGTCCTGAGTCCTTTCTGTGTGAAGTTTGCATTTTCTCCCTGTGCATGTGTGGGTTTCTCTTCAATAATTGAACTTGTTTACACAACCCAAGGACACGTTCGATCTAGCCATCTTCTCTACCACTTATATTCTGTTTAGGGCCGCGGGCTAACAGGCTAACTAGAGGCAAAGGGAAGATGCACCCTGGACAAGTCCCCTGTGCATCACAAGGCAAACACAGAGGCGTCGTATCAACCCCACACACACTCACATTCACAGCTAGTGGCATTTTGAGATCACCACATAAGCATGCGTGCATGTTTTTGGGCTGTGGGGAGAAGCTGTACTACCCGGACAAAAACTTATGCACACATGGGGAGAACATGCAAACTCAAATACATGTTTCTTCTGTTAATTAGTTGGTTCGAAGTATATCTTGATGTATGTATTTTCTAAAACTTTTTTTTTTAGTTCACCTACATTTATGCTATTACAGAAAACCCCAATATTGTCTAGGAAACTTGCACTGACAAGACAGTAAAAAAATCTGTTGGTACCTCTGAATGATGATAAAGTCACATATTTAAAAAAAAAAACAAAAAAAAGCAATCCTAATCGGATCAAAGGCAGGGTGCAGATTATATTCATGAATATGCCACAGTTGCAGCGCTGTGTCTATCCTTGCAGCTTCCTCAATCACAGGACATTGTCATGGTGAGCCAAAACCTGCCTGAAACCTCAGAGTCACAGGTGAAAGTAGTTCAATCAGTTTCACAGCTTAAGATAATTATTGTTTTATTCGCCCAGATTATAATATAATACATCACCATCAAAGGCTATCTGTAGCAGAATGAAGTTGTGAGAAATGGATAAAGTTTAAGATTTATCACAATTTTGAAGGGAACAAGAAGCTTCTCTTAGAACTGCATATTCAGAACATTTGTCATGATGCAAAGGGCTGAAAGGACCAGTTGGTCAAGGTTTTTTTTTTTTTTTTTCTTCACATTTTAATGATCCTCTCTGGGACTTATTCCCCACTTCTCCCTCTCTCACTCTTTCTCTGTCGACCACTCTCCCTCAGGAGAAATCCCAGAAATACAGATAAGAATTGCCCCACAGAGAATATATGACCTCATTTTGGTTTGTCACAGTGATGGAATAGGCTTGGATGCTAAGAGTCATGATCTGAAGGGTTTAAAATTGTCCTTACTCCATTGCTATGTGCTTTGCCATTATACATGGGGGTAATGAGGCTTTGACTGCAGACAGGATAGAGGAACTTAAAAGTTAAATCCCTTCTGCTTCTTTGAACTGTAGGACATGTCAGATCGAGTCAGAGTCGAGCTTTGAAAAGTGAAACATGGTGATTTGGGGCTAATATTTACAAGAGTATGCATAGAAGACTATTTACCATTGAGTTCTTTAGCTTTTCTGCTAATGTAGGACATTCAAAGAGAGAGAGAGAAAGAGAAAGGGAGAAAAGAATCCTCTCTGTAATTTAATTATGCTAAAGACCTTGACATAATTAAACAAATTTGACGAAATACAAAAGATCAGGAAGAAGATACGTGAGAGGGCTCAGTGCAGTAAGTTAAACGAAATAAATCCTGACGTTGCACTGCTGGGATTTTCTCCAGAGTCCGTTCTAACAACCACTGACAGCTGAACATTAGCGAGGAACTCTACGTAACGAACAACCATCAGCACTATAAACCAATTAGAAGGTGACAGGAACCAGGCAGACATTAACACACAGCAATAGAGCAGTCTTTCTCAGCTTTTCATAAGCCCACAAAGGAGATGCCATTTTCATTTTGTAGTAATTACTACTCTTTCCATTTAACTTGATGAGGGGAAATTATATTTTAAGCAAATTACAGCAAATTGAGCTATAAATACATGCAAGGAGGTGGATTTGACATGCATAATATAAGGATTTATTCATTCTGCAGTTAATTCTGTTTGGACTATATCTCTGCTACCTCATATTTACCTTTAACATTGCACTTTGTAACCATGCACAATAACATTGTTTAAGAGGAAAAAAAAATAGATTTATATCACAGTTCTGCCCCAATGTGATTCAATTAAAACCATTTAACCATGTAATTAAAGTCAGTATAAACCTGATGCATGACATTTCTTTTTCTCTCACTTTAATCAAAACAGCTTTGAGTTACATTTAAAACAACATAGTTAAATGTTTGCATTGCTTTATTTGATGTTTTTCTTTTAATACCCCCAGGCATCTCTTCATTTATTGTCCTCTTAATCTGCTCCTGGAATTTCACAGTAGTCTGCCCATCACAGAGCCATCACCGCTTACAAGTCAACCTACTTTCCCTGAACAAAGCTGACATGTTACAGCGAACCACTTAGACACTTCTCCCACAGCTGTTTATCCTCACACAGAGGGGATGTCATCCGCTCAAAGTTTTCAGTCGACATCACTCCCATGAGATTCTTTTCAAACTGAAATTGCTCCGCAATGCAGTCTTTCCTAAACTTTTTCACATCAAGCATCCACAAATAGATATTTGCCTGTGTCATTTCAGTTCTTATAGCAGTCAACCCCATCTGTGAAGCGACTGTTAATGAGTCGTCTGCGTCATAGTTTCAATTTCATATTGAGTTGGCTGGAATGGTAAAATAGTGCCATACTTATCTGTAAATATGAACCTTCAAGTTGTGTTTTCTTTTTTTTTCTTTTTCTTGTGGTGCAGAGTATACATGAAATTACGACAGAAACTTGCTGATGATCGTAACATATAGTCAGTTCTAATTCTGGTGCAAAATACAGTGAAATGTCCAAGAAAAAAAATTCTTATAGGTATTGTTTTATATATTGTTTTACAAACTCACCCCAACAGCACTCTTTTGAACTTTGTTTTTTTAGCGATGCGGTAGCTGTGTTTATGCCATCATCGCTGATTCTCAGCTCAGGTCTCATCATTGTGTCCGCTACTCTTAATAATGTTGCTATATCTACAAATATATGTTTTCTTATAATTTGTGTTTACAAATTGCTTGGTGGTTTGGAGGACTGGACCTTATGTTTTGAAGAATTTCAATTCAATCTGTTTGCTTGTAAGTGTTAACCCTGTTATGGACTGTCAGAGCTGTCTCGGGTGGAGCCTTCACCCACAATGAGCTGGAATTGGTTCCAGCCTGTTTGTAACCCTGGAGAGGAAAATACATTGATGATATTACTCATGAACTCTTATTATGTTCACTTGACAAAATTAACACATCATGTACTGATAGTAAGACATTTCTAGATATTTTGGATTTGACAGCAGTGAAAAAAGTTGGGACTTGGAGAGAAAAAAAACAGTCAAAGGAAATTATATGAAAAAAAAGACTGCCACCCACCCAAAAAAAAAAAAAAAAATCCAATGAGAGGCCTTGACTGAAAAAGAATGCTTCTAAGAAGTAAAATACCTCAGAAATAAAGATGAGTGGTATTTTAACAATCTTTCATAAATAAAACCCTCTGAAAGTGTTATATCCACAAATACAAGTCAAATATGCACTGTGCTAGAGAAAACAAAACGTTTACATTCCTCTAAAAGTGAATGAGTCTGTTCTGTTTGAAGATATCATTTTAAATTCTCTCCATGAAGAGAATTGAGTTTCCTCTAGCATAAAGAAGGGAGATTACCATCTCGCACATGCAAAGCCAGCAACCTGTGGGTGCTTAGATTTTGGGATGGCACTACTAATTCTGAACAGCATACAGAGGTTTCAAAGCAACGCATGGTACCAAAGTCTCTGTAATAGCGTGGATTCACTGTAAAAATGTGTGGGGGATTAAAAAGAAAAGGAAAAAAAAAAAAAAAAACACGCCTTGGGATTTACATTAGTATGATAACCTTTCCCTGTTAAAATGTCAGACTTTTTTCTCCTCTCTTTCCAGACGTCCCGTTGAATTTATGTCTGCTCATTTTCTGGTCTCAACAAAAGGTGATGCAATTACAAGCAACCCCAGATATGTAATACTGTCCTGACATGTAGAATGACCCTTAGAGGTGAGTCAGCCATTTCAATTCTGAACTACTCAATCAGGACCATGCTGGACATTTTGAAGGAGGATGCCGTGTTGTGGTCAGCCGAGGGGCAATTCAGGGTCCCCACTTACCTTCATATGCGTGTTTTTGGACTGTGGGATGAAGCCAGAGTTCCCTGAGTAAACCCACACACACGTGTTGAGAACATGCAAACTCCACACAGAAAGGCCCCGGTTGGTAGTCAAACCCTTCCAACCCGACCTTCTTTATATGACCTGTAGAGCAGCTTCATTGAGTAGCCCAAGCATATGTCTACAAATGTTTTAGTGTACAGATAAAATAATTAATAATCATGATTAGATTATTAGTATGTACAACATGATATTAACATTAAAAAGCATAAATACACAATAACAAGCTGTTTTAAGTATAATTACACACCTTGGGCAATGTAAATCTAACTGTATAGGGTATGACAACACTATTGAGAAATGG
>OMNM01048944.1:15324-40049 GCA_900302745.1 Parablennius parvicornis
GCTGACCTGCAGATTTGCGCCACTGAACTCACAAATGTGCATCCATCTTTGTAACGAGGGGTTTATGCGTTGGCAGACTGCTCCTGCTCACAGTCCGATCGCAAAACGCATCAATGCTCTCAGCCACCCGATGAAGAGTCGCTATTCCGTTTCTCCTTCAGCACCACAATGACGGTTGAGTATTACATCACCAAATGTGCATTGTCACCCATTGATTTTGCTATTCTGAGTAGAGCATCCTAAAGATCCGCTATACAATAACTGAAAAGGACAAGAAAGAAAAGATGATATATGCAGTTTATCCGTAAGGTGGTAGTATATTATAACACTTCACGACTACTACCTTTTATCACTTGAAAACGTCAGCTTTTAAATGCAGTTCAGCTCCGAGGGTGGCTGAAAAGATACATTTATAAAGCGGTTTGTTCCAATTCGATGGTCGTTTCTCGCAACAAGTTAGTTTGTAGCTGCCTGAAAAAGGAGTAACGCAATAATGTGGATGTTTGTTTTGAAAAAGACAAGTTTTTATGTTAACATGAACTGTTAAAAGTGGTTAATACATATATTAATTGCATATATATTTCCTTCTTTCTTCAGTCTGTTTGCTCACATAAAATGAAACACAATTATTAAAGATTATAAATGAATGATATTTAATCGTGGTTAATCAAAATGAATCCACAGCAACACTGAATAATTGATACAGAATTTGAATAGTTTGACAACACTAGATTTAAGTAGACATCAAACCCAAGTGTGTGTGTGCAAAATTAGTTCAATGCAACAGATTCCTGAAGAGACTGTAATAATATAGAGTGTATCAACTATTGAAGCGATATCTAAAGCTTGTGATGAAATGTTAAACTTGATGTTAACAATCCAAATTGAACTGGAGAACATTGTTTATGAGAATATTCTCTCATAAACAATGAGAATTCTCACAGTGAGAATTTTTTTTTTTAATGCTTAATTCTACAAAAGCACATATTCTTTATTGTATCATAGCGAGCAACTGTAATTCTACTATTTCTCCCACAGTTTATTCAGGTTTTATCTTGTTTGTCATCATCCGTATAGACTCACTTTAATGCAACATACACTGTGCCATCTGGTATGTTGCCTCATTATGACTTTATGAATTTACTAATAATGTTCCACATGATAATCTGCAGTCTGACTAATAGGTTTTTGAGGTTGAATACTGATCTTTGCACACCTCCAATCAGATTATCTTCTAGTCAAACTTTGCAACACAAATGTGTACATACTCCTTCTTACATATTGCTTTTAGCACATAGCAGCTAAAGTAAAATGTTACAACTGGTGATAATTTGATGAGTTTGTACCTGATCTTTTGGATGACTTGAGTTTTTTTTGTATGAGGTGTACCACTGTTGACCACTGTCAGCAGCGGTCTTCGGAAGCCAGCGCTGACAACTCTGACATGATGCCCTTAAGAAATTCATCGGACCAGATACTGTCTGTCCTTTCATCATTAAGCCGGCGATGCTGCCAAACAGGTGCCATTAGTCAGCACTAATGGCAACAACAGAGGTTACAGCATTTCAAGGAAAGGATGCATAAGGGGAAAACGTGTCAACAAAGACGGGACAACTTGACAGAAAAACATTATTAAAAACAAAAAAGATTTGTGACTTTTGAATTATGACAAATTGTGTTTTCACTTGTAATTACATCAGTGGCAGAGGTAGAATACAGAATGTGATTTTTGTCTGGGACTCAATAATCGCAAATTCATGCAAGTTGATTCTCGGGAATCATGCAGTCCAAAGCACTCACGAATATATTCATACATTCTGTGTTGACAGCAGGCTGTAAATAATCATTTGGCTCATACAAGTGGTGGAAGCATATTGTCTGAGGAATAGATTGCTGTCTAAGATTCCTCAGCTGTCTTCCTGTCTTTAATTCCCAGACAAATGAGACATAGGCAAGTTTTGACAGATTGTCTGTCAGTCAATATGTGATAGCTTTCGTGTGCGTGTGTGTGTGTGTGTGTGTTTGTCTGGATCTGTTTTGTTTGTGGATATTTTTGGACAATGTTTTCATCTCAAAATACAACAGCAGAGACGATTCCCTCGAAAACAAATGTGAAGCGTTTGAAGATTGTCAGCCAAGATCGTGGCTTTGTGACTTTAAAATGACCTTGAACAGCAGACACGCTCCCTTTTCAACGCAGCCGGGGAAGTCTATTATTATTTTTTATGTATTGTTTACCCAGTGCCAAATACAAAGCTCGCTCAGAATCAGAGCCATTGTACACAGTGAACTCTTTTGTGCAAACCGAAGTTAAACATTAGAGTGGCACTTCTTTGCTTTGTACATATTGACTTTTGTCATTACATCACAGGAGTGATGTTAAAAGGAAGCAAGCAGTGCAGTGAAATGTATAAGAGTGATGGCCTCCCCTCAGGTCATGAATAACTCAGAGACCTTCACAGTCAATGAATTTATCTAAAGTCTTTTCCCCTATGCTGTAGAATACACCCAGGATATGTAAATGCTAATGTGTCCGCACAGTCTGCATTTGTCATTTGCACATATGTACATAAATGGCACCTTTTTTGTTTTTTTTTTCCTGTTTTTTTTCCTGATTTCGATAGATTTAAACTAAAAGCTCCTGCACCAGCACTCTCCCTTCACCAATTATCCACCACCGTGTTGGCTGCCGCTTTCTCCGACATGTGGGCTGCAGATGGCCGCCCTGTGTAACAGTGCCAGGACAGGGGCAACTGTTCCCGGTGCAGAACAATTGTCACAATTTGCCGCATGACACTTTCATTCTAACAAGTCTCATTCGTTCAGATTACGGTCCCTTGCAAGGAAAAACATGCCGTGTTGTGCTGTGTTGTGCATCAACAGGAAGGTTTTTACACACTTCCGCGTTGAAAACATTCAAGCCTTGCTGCGCCGGCCTCAATAGACAGTGATGTCTGAGATGTGTGTCGGTTATGCATTGGAAAATGAAGTCGTACCTATGGCGGATTAACCAATAAAAACATGGTGACCCTTGGGGGACATTTACTTACCCTGTGTGTCATCCCTGTGCTCGTTTTCACTCAATCAACATTTAAGAGCTGGAACTGTGATGTAATTGCCCACCATATGGACAGATGGCCATTTTACTGCATGTTTATTATGTTACACTGCATATTCAGCTATCTTTTAATCCTAGGTCTTCTCTTTCAGCGTGCTCTACATTACTGTTTAAGTGATAATGATTAGCAGATTGCCACAATATGTGAATTAAAGGGTAGAAAACAGTAATTCTGAGGCTATTTCACAAGCCTGTCATTAAGGGTGAGACAGCTACTGCTATCATCTATTACGTTTTAATGTAACTCTCGCACAAAACTTTATAGCAGTCATGTAATAGGCATATTCAGATTACCATAATAGTTAGGATACAAGCAATGTATTTTAAAGTACATGTAAATGCTACATTATTGCAGAATAACCTTGAGTTTCAGAAAAACAATGTGTGTATTCATCCTAAGGAGGCTTCTCTTTAAGTGCCTTGAGATGAGTTATGGTATAAAAATGCATAAATAGCAACCTCTCTCAAATTTGAACACAGTGCCTTCGAACAGCAGAATTATGGGTTCAAATACATTATGCTGAACAGACTGCTGGACTGCAACTATAACATCCTGGATTTGGGGGCTTAAGAAATCCTAGAAAGCTACTGAGCAGCATAGAGATACTAAATTGATCCCATTTCAAGGGATTAACCTTTCTACGTTATCCTTACGTTAACATGGAGATTGGCACTGGCAGGAACGTCAACAAATGTGCCCTAGCAGATGCACAGCAGAAATAGTAAGCCTTCCACAGGGGGAGAGAGATACCTCAGGTACAAAGACATAAAACTTATAATGCATGTGGAGATCCACCCAAAATCCTGCACCATAAGACTCCCGTCGTAAAAAAAAAAAAAAAGAAAAAAAAAAGTAGAGGGAGTGCAAGGATCAGTAAGTGTCAGAGGTGCTATCAAGGGGGAAACAAGGAATATGCCACAGGCAGCAGAAGACACACGGTGAGTAAGAGAGTGGAGAGAAATTGTCATGGAAGACAAAGTGCCTCCCTCGGATGTAATGACAGAGGAAGCGATTGAGAAATGTTACCAACGGCTTGGAAAGGTTGAGCTGAAAAGCTGCACAGTGTCTGATCATGGTGCTTCAGGATCAGACCTATAAAAAGAGGGTGTACCTCAGAAACCAGAAGTAAAGACGTTGTCTGAGGAGAGATGGGTCTCAGAAAGTACAGCACATATGTAGCACAGCAGCGTGTGGGATGCCTGAGGGCATAGCCCACGTAGCCGGACTCGTGTGACGTGGGAAGTCCCTTAAGTCTCAGTTCGACAAACTATCGAATGCGTTTGAGAACAACAGAGGTAAAATCCTTTGAGATTTCAGACTGTAGACTGACAAGCAGCTGCTGACCAACCAACCAGACAACAGGCAGCAGCAGAGGGCAGAGGGGATGGATGTGGCGATCCAAACTGACAGCGATGTCAGGAAGACGAAGCATGAGAAAATCAAGAAGTAACAGAGGGCAGAAGGAACAGCTGGAACAGAAAGTGAGAGGCACAGTTCAAAGAGGACTCAGGGGCAGCGGTGGTAGCAGTAATACTTATGATGGCTATGATGGCGAAGAACATATCAATCTGTCCAAGGAGGATTTACAACCAAGAGCAGCGGTAGATGTCCATCACTATTCCAAACAACCATCATAAGTGATTAATCTGCTTCTTTCACAGTTTCTGGCACGATGCTGATTCTTTATTGGCTTTCTCAGGCCTTTGGGATTCAGTTTAACCCTCATTGTTCTGAATATATAATGATCCCGATTGTAACATGACTCCCCTTTTATGAAGTACATACATGGAAAAAGGTTTTGCAGCTAAATCTAAACCAGAAGTGGGGCACACGCTAGGAAACACTCACTTAGCAATGCAACGATGCCCAACTTCCAGATATTTCCTCCCAGCCTGCAGTTTTAAATAGACTCCGCTATCTCTCCAGTGTCTTCAGCCTATTGCTCACACAAATATCCTGCCTCGCTTGTTTCCTTTCCAGCTATCATTGCTCTCATGCTCTAGTACCACCTGCTCCTCCCATAGTCGTCCTGACTGCCAAAGCATTTGAGATGCTGCAATCTAAACCCATTAAAGAACCTTGTTAACAATGTCCAGCACCTGTAGCTGGATTTCCGTCCCCCTGCAAATCACCATGTATTTTGCATACCTGAAGTATGAGCAGTTAGGGCATGTGTCCGTGGATTATTTACAATAAACTCACCATAACACAGGCAGCTGAATACCATTTAAGTCTTATACTCAGACCAATGTGCTTAATAATGTGCTGCATGAGTGTCATTTTAAACAGATTTAGAATGAATATTAATCACAAAAGGCAGAAGTGATAATTCAAAAGCCTGTTGTGGCCTGCTCAAATTTGCCACTCCATAATGTCATGTAATTATTAATACACAGTGAAACATTACTGAATAAACAGCTGAGTTTTGACAGACTGTAACCTCTGTGGTCACCATGATAATACTGGGATGATGCACTGTATAATATGATGAATTTACTGGCTTGGTAGATTGTTTGAAGGTTCATCAGTCAAATCAGTTTCCAGTAGATTACTTCTCCTCGGTGGGAGCGGGATCTTATTAAAGCTGACAAACTGATTACGAGCTTGCCTGCCTCCCTTATACCTTCACTGTAATTACTTTTGCCATAGAGGTTATGTTTATGGTCCCACGTCTTTGTCATTGCAGTAGTTAGCAAAGTGTCTCAGAAATGGTGGGATTTTTGAAATTTGGTTTAGCTGTTTTATTTTTTTTTATCTTGTTCTATGTATCTCCTGTATATATTTATTTTGATGTTATAGCCTTTTTAGGCACACAATTTTCTTGGATGGTTTGAGAACATGACATATTTTCACTTTTCTTTTTTTTTCAGTATCCGTGACTAATTTCTTTTTTTTATTTATACCAGAGCTTTCCACTGCATGACAACAGCACTTACATTTCTTTTGTTTTGTTGTTTGTCCAGTAGACAGCTGAGGTATATCATGCAAATATATGCCGCATAAGAGGATGGCATAGCATGCATGCAAAGGAAGAGAAAAGACCATAACATCGCTGCTCCTCTCATGCAATATGCATCATAATACGGCTCAGTGCTGTTAAGAAAAGACTCGGCAAAAGTGACTTGCGACTGCATAAGTGCAGCAATGTAAAAACATGGTTATACTATCTTGACCAAAATCATAATAGATTTGTCTTCAGCCAAAACGAGACTGAACAACAGACCTGCCATGACTTTAGATGATTCTGAGTGTGTGCCTGTGACAAGCGGAGCTTCCCTCCCACATCCTGTAGGCATGACTGTCACAGGTGAGGAGTGTAACAAGCAGCCCCCGTCAAGCCAATTCAAACACACATATAGGCCCTGTGATTTCAGTTGGCATGACAGTCAATCCTGTCAGCCGCTCACGGCGCCACACTTTTTTTTTTTTTTTTAAATCTCTGTTAACAACGGAAGCTCGATCTCACCGCAGAGAAGATGAGGTCTAATCTACTGAGTTGAAACAATTACTGTAGCACTAGTTAATGAGCGGTTTGGTTTTGAATAGAGAAGAATAAACGAAAGACACAGACAGTAAATGAATCTCACTGTAGGGGCAAGAGACAGCACATATAGCAATATGTGGTAGTGAATGGTGTGTACTGTATGATGCAGAGTAGAAATGACTGAACAAAACATGGGCTACACAGTCCATGTATAATGAGTAACTGATTTGGATCAATAACATGTCTGAAGCAGAGCTGTATCGATTGTGGGGGTTTTTTTGTGGAGCAAAAGCTCAGAAGCAATCATGTTACTATCAGCTCTTTTCGTTTAATGTAGAGGACCTATTTATTTATTCATTTGGGATTTGTTTTTGTTTTGTTTTTGTCCGTATGAAACTTAAGGAAATCTTCAATGTAAGTGTTGTAAGGTCAACATAAGTATCAGTTATTCCTTGGTTAGAGATCCAGTGTCTCTGCTGATTTTGTCTGGATATAACTCAAATGAATGAAATTTAGTCGCTTGGGCATTTGTATTAAAGTTTTAGAATAGTGCCGCAATGAGTAAAAGCTGTTTGCCATGTGCAATAACCACCTGCTTCCTCTTTTCATCTGTGGTACCCTATATTTAAAGACTCACAGCAACATTCATACCTTGAAAATAATTTCCAAAAAGGTTGATTTCTTTGTAATATACATGAATATGTGTTTACTTTCTATTTTTTTTTTTTTAATCACAAAATGTGTCACCACATTGGGTTTTTTTATGGATGATATAAAGAACTCAAATATTAGGTTGTATTCTATTCTATTCTATTCCATTCCATTCCATTGTACGGTATTGTATTCAATTCTATTTGATTTTATCCTATTCTAATCTTAATTCTAATCGTAATTATGTACCACTGAATACGAATTACCCATCATGCTATCTTACAATGAATGATAACATCGAGAAAAAAGAAAAAGAAGACCCACAAACAAGCATAGACGACAGTGGAAAGAAAAATCTTTTACCAGGTAAGTCCATACTCCAGACAAGGAAATGTTGGGGTTAGGGAATAGTAAGAGAGAGACAGAGAGCAGGAAACAACATGGAACTTGTCATCAAACAGCAAGCTAATCATCACACTGCAGACTGGATGGGGACGGGAAGCATAAATCATCAACTTCCAGCGTCACAGCCAGAGATTATACAGGAAGGTGTAGAAAGCAAAAGAACACGGGCTACAGGAGAGGGAGGGAAACAATGTGATGATGATGATGTTGATGACACATCACAACAAACATAAAAAAATAACAGCTTGTTTACTGCATTCAGCAGTATACAAACTGTTGGTATAGGCTACACAGGCATGCGCTTGCTGTGCAGGTCACTCCGCCCGCAGGGTCAGGTGAGTGAAGTACCACTCAGTGAAAGCAATCTTGTGTAAGTGAGTGCCGGTCATCAACACGTGCAAATACACACAAATGCGGAGTTATCCAGGGAGAGTGATGACAGTAGGTAGCGAGGGGGGCTGCGTGTATAAACAGCATGGACTCAGTGGCTCGGATCAATATTTTGCTAGAGGGAGACTGAGAGCCAGAGTGAATGTTGAGTCCAGGGGAAGTAAGCATTTCTCCATAGGGTCCTCAATTGACACTCATTATCTCTTGGGCAAAAATGATCAATCCATACACAGATGGCTTCTCAAGCGCTACAACATGCCCACAGTGTGTATTACAGAAAGTCATCTGGTCCTTGTTATTAGGAAGCTTACACAAGAGTCTTGCATGAGTACCAACAACCTCAATCACTGGCTATGTGGTCACAGAAAGTGGTTAAGAATATTAAATAGAACTGGTCTGCACTGTGGGATTGTGTATCCCAGCACTCACATGACTCGAAGTAGTGATTTAATCATTAAATTGATATACAACCGAACTGACCTGTCTGCGGCTGTCTCGAGGAAAAGAAGAGTGAGTAAAGCCTGAAATCAATTCAACAATGAAATGGCTTCTTTTTCTTTTGGGAATATTCACTGCCACGAAGTATCACCAAAGCTTCCACTCTTCTCTCTTTGTTTGATTGAAATCCAGCATGAGTCATGGGACACGTGTGATGTTTTTTTGTGTTTTGTCATGAAATACAGCACATAAATATCCAAATATACCTCAGGTGTGTCTCTCTATCATAGTAAATACACATCAAATAAGAATAAAGAAAAAAATTATCTCTTTACTGAATGAGGAGGGAACCACGTTCAGTCTTATACTGTATGTTACCATCTAGCCTTTCACTACAAGCCTGCCACAGCAACACGTTAGATAATATTACAATGCAATCGTGGAGGACTTCAATTCTTTCGATATGGGATTTTGCATTATACTTGCTGGAAATAATGACGAGTCCAGTTAGAAAGTCTATATAGCCTCAGGCTATGCTTTAATATTGTGGATTTGAACCACAGTACAGGAATTGCTCCGCCTCCTGGCTATCAGTGACAATCAATTCAACATTGACGAGGAAAAATCTCATTTGTGGTGTACTAGAGTCAACTATAGTAATCAAACAAGATGGGAGAGCTAGGCATTGTCTGATGCTGCTCAAATTTGATGATTAAGATATAGTTCTGTACATTACAGTTAGTTAGAGTAACTGCCAAATTACAAATAATAAAAAAAAAAAACCACAACCACAAATCAGAAAACCTGGATTGTATTAGACAGATAAATGTAGATCATGTTCAGAACAATTTCCCTTTGAGGGTTTAAAACCACTGGATCTGATGCTGAAAACTTTGTCTCACTTCTCAGACCACTGCATTGGTCAGAAGATCAGTAACCGTGTGCTGGCTCCAGAAAGTGAAAATGTCGCGGCATGTGGTTTCTGGGTGGCAAGAGGTTGATAAAAGAGAAGCAGAGGAGTTTCAAGAGTTTAAGCACAGCTGAAGTGGGAGGGCTGGAAGTAAGGCACTTGCTACCCACAAATCAAGATAGCTTCCTCCACAGAAATAGCAAAGAAACGACCATTTCTACAAAGTATGTAAGACTTATTTGAGAGCGTGACTTGATATTAGCTGCAAAATAGTTTCGTTTTCTCATGTATTCAATTTAGATGAACTTTTCTGCTTTTGGTCACATATGTAGTTAGAAGACTACAATAACGCACCCACAACTAAAAGTCACGCAGATTATGGACAGAGGCAGGAAAAAAAAATCCCTTTATGTTTGCACAAATTTCAATCATTTGTATGTTTTCGGTTTGTGGAAAAAATAACAGAGTTCCCAGAAGAAAACCTATGTACAGGGAGAACATATAAAGGCTGCACAAAAAGGCCCTAAAGTCCAGACGAAATCCCAGAATGCAAATATTCTAATAAATAATTCTCCCTCGACCAAAGTCGTTTAAATTCTTTATTAATTTGATGTTCGAAACTCACTTCTCTCCGTGCCTGCATTTAGAGTCTTGCGAGCGAGTATTTACAAATCACTCCGAAAATCTTGAGTCAGACGAGAGTCACTACATCACACGCTAACCCTGTGTTTATTGTTATGACTCGAGTGTTAGACCTCGGCTTTTTATCACTTGCTACAAAATATCTCGACTTTCAGAGCATAAATAAAAAAGATCATTCTATTCTTAAAATAGACTGTTCACACTCATGTTCATTCACATCCTCACCTCACCTTTATTTTGTCCCACAAATCAAGATTGACACGTCTAAGCCAACTAACTATTGCGATTCATACATTTTAACCCTGAATGTACCTGTAAAGTGATTTCAGACATCTCCAAATGAGCTATGACAATACTGCATGAATTTGGGGTCAAATCAATGATTTTTCCTCAACTGGCTGGAGGGCAAAGCCTCGCGGGGCGTTCAGTTTGGCAGCCATTCACATCTTAACACCCCCCTCCCCACACACACACACACACACACACACACACACACACACACACACACGCACACATGCACAGACACACACACACACTGTAATATTTCCAGGCATCGACAAACACATCAGGAAACAAACTAGCAACCAGCGTTCTAAATTTCTCATTAAGTAGATCAACTGAAGCTTTTATTTGTCTTTAATGCATACATTATTCATTACAATTTTCAAACATAAACAAGAAGTTGCAGCATGTCCACTGCTCGCCGCTCATATCTGGTCCAAGTCCGTCAAAAGTTTTGTCACCTGGGATTATTGTTCGGAGATGACAGCATAATTAACAAGCTTCGGGGACACTGCAGGGTTGTTGTTTTTTTTTTTGTTGTTTTTTTTCTATAAGTAGTGCATCAGCCACACAATTTAACAACATTTAAATTAAACTTCCTTTGAAGTAAATTCAAATGCCAGTCAGGACATCCTCATTAAATAAGGTGCTAAAAGCCTGGTGGCTGAAACATCTTGTAAAAATACAAATACATATAGCCTCGAAGAACAATGTGGAAATATGTCTTCGGGAGCAGAATTATAACAAAAGACAAAAAAAACACGGTAACAGCTTCGGGAAGATTATTTATGCAAGTAAAAGGCGATTTCTTGACTTCATTGTGGAGAGATTTTGAGTTGAGTCTCAAAACCTTAAATACCCTGAGCAGTAAGTTTCTTAAACCTTTTTAGTCTTTTCTCAACATTTTCATCGTTACATCTCAACACAGGCGGATGACTGAACAAAATGTTTAGATCTCACAGGTTTGTATCTTGTCATATCAGGAGCCTCAGGTAAAAACCTTTCATATCCCTTCATCGGTTTTCAATAATACCAACAAAAAAAAAAATTACTTGTTACTTTGAAAGATTAGTTTAACAAATAAAACATGGAATAATAGCTCAGAAAATATATTCCAGTTATATGTAGGTCTGCCTTTGAAGATAGTGTGGCACATTAGCTGAGAACGGTGGGGGACACTTTAGGACTGAGTTATTCTTGAAATACACTGATTAATTACAAATGACAAAAAGAAACAAAAGCAACCAAGAAAATGACAGCTCTCATAAAAAGTAATATTGCGTTTACTAAGATTGTCAGTGCGTCACATTTAACATAAACACGGGCTATTAATGTTAATGTGATTAAGATCGGGCATCTTTTAATGTTGCATTGATTCGTTCAGAAATAAAGACGACGTTCTTTCAGGAAACAGGAGATCAACGAAATAGTAGCAGTGCTGCTTTTCTTTGAAGTCAACAGTAATCAACAGAAGTCAACAGTCAAGACCAACACTGAACCCAATGTACCATGAATATACATTAAAATGCTTCTGTTTGTCCATCATGTCTGAGTGAAGGAAATATTCCAGATGTACAGTGGCGCCACAAGACATGATGTTAGATATAAGCTACTAGACATGACACTGATTTCACTACAGTCATTAGGGATTCCAGCAACATTATTCTTGCTTAGGTGAGCTGCAGAAAGCAATTTTCTGTCATTCAATCACAGGAGGTTTCAGTATAACACTTTTTTTTTCTTTTTTTTCCTAATCGCAGCCAAACAAATAAGTCTCAAACTTTCATCTGCTCAGGAATGAGAGTTGTGATCTCGTTCTCAGACACTTCATTAGAGCAGGCACATATCAACAGCGTCTTTACCCGGGCCGACAGTCATGCTATGCCACTTCTTCTGTCTTTGTATTTATTGCGGCATAATTGCAGAATCAGACAAACTATTGTGAAATCAATTTAATCAAAATCCAGCTGCTTCCCCTTCAGATTTCCATCAGAAAAATCAACACACAAGATGCCGACAGACAGCTGACTGGCTCATCTTTCCCGGTAATTTGTGTTTTTCACTGTGAGGCAAGACTGAAAGTTATTGTTGGAATAAAATGTAACGTAGCTGGGTTATTTCAATGCCTTTTAGAAATGCATAGCAAGTTTTACAAAGGAGAAGAAGGATCACAACTTGTGAGTGACTTCAGGTCACTGTCCAGAGAGAGAGAACTGGGGTACTAGTAGTCATTGTGAAGGAACAGCAGGACAAATAAGATTATATATTAGCAAACAGTCAAACCTGAAAGTGACAATACAAAGTCAGTACATCACATTTCAATTTAAAGTAGCCACTATTGTGATGATAACAACACTCAAGGAAGGAACAGACTGAAAATAAAGCCCCACAAATAAACACATCCTTTTCTCCATGTCCAACTTTTTATGAAAGACCTTCAAAAGTCACAGAAAATAAAAACCGGCCGTGGAAATCCAGTCATCACTGACTTTAACATGTAGTCCCAACAGTTCTGAAATGTAACTGAGTCCTGCTACAAAATGTAGTAAACACTTTTGATTTTATTTTTGTTTTCATTAATTCACTTAAGAAAACACCTTTCTTAATAAAGTTTAAATTAATTTATAAACTGATGAATAAAACCCGCGAGTAAAATGAAAATCACAATATAATGTATGTCTGTATCTTTCTCACGAGTCCAGTGTTTACTAGTTAGTACATTTAAATTGTCTTTATGTTTATATTGTACGTCTTTTCTACATATAAACCCCATCTGATAACTGAATCACCTGATCTGTTTGGGTCTGGCTTGTGACGGCCTTTTTGGGTTGGTTTTATTCATGTTTTATTTATTTTTGGCCAAGTGTGTAAATTTGTGTCTTTCCTGTAGTGTCTTGAGTTATATTCAACACTTTTGCTTTTGCATACAATTGTTCTTTGTCTGAATTTTTGCTGTCTTTGCTCGCCATACTT
This sequence comes from Parablennius parvicornis, assembly GCA_900302745.1. Classification (NCBI taxonomy): domain Eukaryota; kingdom Metazoa; phylum Chordata; class Actinopteri; order Blenniiformes; family Blenniidae; genus Parablennius; species Parablennius parvicornis. The sequence goes on from OMNM01048944.1 coordinate 28,619, forward strand.
CACATTCCAGCAATTAGAAAGTTCATATCTGCAGCTGGACTCTATTATGGTTGTTATGGTTATATCTTACAATACTAAACGGCGATTGATTTTTTTTTTTTCCATTTTGTAAAGCAGACTCTGACATAAAGCTAATAGTAGTGAATTAATATTTACTTTTCCCACAAACTCATCTGTAAAATCAGGGTGAGGAAAGCTGCAGAGTAATATACCCAAACTCCCCATGCAGGCAAAACCTAATCCCATGTGGTAAAAGTGAAGAAAAATTGCTTAGATTTTGTGTAATGAACATGGCATAGCTTTAGAGTCTCGTATCGATTGCAGAAATCCCAAGGAAACGTGAAACAGCAGCAAACAAATGAAAAGTGACATTGCTGGAAGACTTGTGGTGGACACACTGTACAACATGAGAATTTTAATAGGATTAGCTGAGAACATACTCCCCCACACATATCTCCAGGCATGCTGAAAAAGCCCATTTCATACTTTTTTCTTTTTTTTTCTCTCAGATTGTCTCTCCAGGCTCTAATATTAGATACTGATACAGCAATTTTTTTTTTTTAATTTTTTTTTTGCAATACTGTAAAGAGATCTCGCTGGGTGATTTTGTGCAAAGCTACATTTTAGAGTAAAACAGGTATTAGACCATTTAAAAGGTGGGAATTTAAAGAGGGAACAGTGATGAGGTTGAAGTACTTGGCTCAGTTACAAAATATTTCTGTAAAAGACCAAAACAGATGGAAGTAGCTCGCGGGCAATTTTCAGATGAAAGAAATGTTACGAGAATGAAACAAACCTTCACAGACCTAAATAGCTAAGCACGGAGTTAAATGAGACAAAAATGGGAGACTAATTTGTTGAACTTACTGTCGTGGGGCGCAGAGGACCTGCTATCTGCTGAGCCTGTTTGGTTTTCAGCTTTGAAGAAAACACAAATATACAAATACATGCATGCATGCACGCAAGCTTCTGTACTTACTCCATTGATTGAACTGCTTTTTACCCAAACTTCAATAAATTCTCTTCTGTACCTGCATCCTGTGTGGCCTACGGTTTTTTTGTAGCCTGCCTCAAGCAATGTGTTGTTGAAAAATTATCCCCATTCTGTGCATAACTCTGAAATGACTGGTGTATATATGTATACCTTTTTAATATTGTAGCAGCAAATGCAATAGATTAATGGCGGGTGAGTTAAGTCATTGATCAACACTTTACTTCATTCATGGGTCATGAATTGTGACAAGAGTGGAATAAATTCCTCCTTATTTTTGCTGTTTTAGTTGAGTAACGGGGTCATTTATCACCGGGAAAGTGTAAACCTACTGTACTTTACTGTGATTTTAATGCAAGCCTGGCTAGTGTTTCTAAAAGGGCAAAACACTAAGTTGAATATTCAGCACTTTTGGTGCTCGACCGCATGTTGATGTATATATCTGTATTTTTTTCTTATTACTCCCTCTGTTCTTTTGTCTAGGTCTCCCTATACTGAGAAGATGTATGTGTCCTTTCAAAGAAGCACTGGGAGAATATCTTCTAGAATTATTGTTTTGAATAAGCAGCAATGGAAAGAGTAGAATAAGGCTACAAACAGACAATACTTCTTCAACAGTATCTTTAAATATTGTATTTCTCCCTTTGCTGCGTCAGTAAGGCAACTGCAGGAGCTGTTGGGAGCCTCCAACTCCATTAATAACTTGTGCAGCAGGGACCTATTATGCAAGTCCTGAAACCTGAGCACCAGTCACCTGTTCTGCTACCTGAGCCCGGGCTCTGGGGACTCCGGAGGAGAGGAGAAGGACGAGCTGGCTGCCTGGAGAACTCCTCTCGTGTGAACAACGGTTAAACGTCTTGTGGGAGCTGCAGAAATCCCCGGGAGACGCTTTTTAACCAGCACAACGAAACCTTCCTGAAAGTATGCTTGGAATGAATTAACTGAGAAATATCAAGATTCACTTAGATGTCTCCACCAGAGCTTTTATTTCACTTTACCGAGCATATTTCAGCTCTTAACTGTCAGTTGGCTAACTTAAGCTCACGGCGTAATTTGTATAAACACATTTGCTCAGTTGAAAGGTTTGGCTTTTTTTTTTTTTTTTTTTTTTTTTTTTTTTCTTTCTCCTTGAGCTCCTGTCAGCTGAGAGGAGTTTCTACTTGGGCTGGAGAAAAGCCTGCACAGCTTTCTCGGCTACCTGATGACTGCAGGGATCTGTTTTGCTGCCACATGGGTGCAGGACTAACTCACCCTGTGATCTCTGTTGAAATGAGTGAGTCCAACAATATGAGGAGCGTCAGTCTTGCCTGGTCCCACAGCTTTATCAGGTAACAACACTTTCTGATGTGTACACACATCATGTAGAGTTTAGACTCATTGTTTGGAATAATTTGATCTGCAAAACGTCTGAACTGTCATCAAATTCACTGGAAACATTTTTGATTAATTGTCTACTTTCATGTTCGAAACAGGTTTGCTACCATAAAGTTTATATCCGATTATCTTCTGTTTTTGGGGGACGGTTTATTGCATCAAGGTTAGCCTTTCCAACATTTCAGTAATGATCTTACAGTTCTAAATCACAAATATGCGTCCCTACTTTAGCTTTTGGTTCACATTGTGAACAATAAATGTAAAAAAGATGAAGAAACTGAGAAAACAAGAGAGGGAGACTTTATTTTGGAGGAAAGTCACCTATAGGATTTTATGTACAGTACATGACAGGGAGAACCAGTAAAGCTAGAGAGAAATAAAGACAGAAGGCAGCAACAGATTTACTATCCACTGCTTTATTTAATGGAAAGGTTTAAGGTTCTTGACATCAGGAACAAAAAAAAAAAAAAAAAAAAGCCTCCAGATATGGCCTTTAAAGGTCATGGGTACAATTTAGAGCCTATAGTTTTTTTACTTTTAGTTCAATTTAATGTAATTCCACTACTTATACAGGTGCAAGTCATCTGTTGACATTCGACAGGGAGGGAAATACGAGCTTGTGTCTTGACGTTCATGGTTTGTGTTTGCTGTTGAAAACGGGAGTGAAATATCTACAGACAGCATTTGTGCTCCCTGGTATGTTCTCCTGCAGTGCATTGGGACAGATTAAAGTCCATGTGACCACATTCCAGTGACCCACAGACAGAGCTGAAACTGTGTGCTTGACCTGGTCCGGCAAAAATGCTCTAATACAGAAACCATAACCGCCCCGGCACATAATACCGAGTGTGCACTTTGTGCAGGTTGTTCTTATAATCTACAGCTCACTGACCAATCGGCCACATGTGTTTGGAAAGTAACTGCAGAGCATAATCAAACCGAGAGCGGAGTGACTGTCATACAGAGCAATCTCAACACCCTTTATGCTCATTCAGAGAGGACAATGTCCAGAACAAAAAAAAAAAAAAAAAGAAAGACCTGTTTGTGTAAAGTAAAAAAACGCCAATATAATAACACAGCAGGAACAAAATAGCAGCAGCGAGCCACAGCACATGTGACACATCTGAATGTTGAGTAGCAGCATTTTGTCCGAGAGCCTCCTCAGTCAGCCTCGTTTCAGCACCGGCTGTGCTGATGGGTTTATCTCTCGTGTACCCGCAGCTCTGCACAGCCTGTCTGCTTCCTAAGCAGCTGCAGGTCCCACGGCCTCCCTCTATGTTCCTGGCACTGTCAGGAGCGCAGAGGTTTACTGACTTACTAGTTTCCCCGCATGCAACAATAAGCATATAGTCGCATCTGCCAAGTGCAAACCCTGTTCACTGTCTGGGTGCTGTCACTCTGGTTTTTGTTGTTGTTGTTGTTGTTGTTTTCTTAGTTTTTACAGACGCACTCTCCTTTTCAGTTATTTGTCCGATTGGTAGGAGCAGTTTACTTATATTTACAACTTATATTCTATAATTTCATGTCAACAAAACTCCCAACCTGCAACACACCTATATTTCTTAATATTCAAATATCTTGTTTTGTTTTGTTTTTTTCTTGCCTTGTTTTGATTTTGAGGCTGATAACTCACTGAACTTTAATGAGGAAATGTGCATAACATGAAGATTAAAAATACTATAATTTTCCAGCTTCATAACAGTCTGATGCACCAAAGACGTTTACCTCCTGCAAAAGCTCTCTGGAAGGTGTTGAATTGATTGGGTGACTTCCTTGATTTTACAGCCAATGTGGGCCAAGATTATTTGCCACAACTGAAAGACAATGCCACATATGGCTTATGTTATGTAACAGTCATTGTTTAACTACAATCACATTGCCGTAGTGTTAGATTCCTAAAAAAAAAAAAAAAAAATTAAGATACTTGTCCTGTCTTTGAGATGCTTCAATCCAATGTCTTCATTTAAATCATAAGGCGTCTTTATTATTTTTGTTTTAATTTAGAGTATTCAAAATGTGCATGTCATGTATTTACAGAATGTTTTATTGCACACTTTATCGCTAAACAGCATCTCTCTATATCCAAAAACAAATTAAGATTGTCTTTTAAGAGGTTACTTGGTGTGCTTTATATGCCTAAAATGTGTCTTCTTCAACAGTCAGTGGTATTTAAAAACAATTACAACAGCTTGATAGCTTCCTTTCTCTAGAGATGAAGCCCACTACCACACTCTGGTTTGCCAGATTTCCCTAAAGTTGTGTGCTCCTGTCTAACAATATATGCAACACTAGATTGCTCTGTTTTGTCGGTAACTGTAATTATTCAGGCATTATGAGACATTGCTGTAACAATAACGTGCCAGAAACTGGTTCTGCAAGCAGTTAAAATGACTGAAGTTTCTGTGAGCTTGTTACTGATTTGTTGAATCGTAAACGAAAACAGTTGTGGAGGAGGCTGTTACCTTTTAGCATTAACAAATAATTGCCTGTGTCTGCAACGTCGGAGCCACTAAATAAACATGAGCTCACCTTCATTAGAGCTGCTTTCTAGTTTATCTCAGATATTTTGTTACGGCTTCTTCACTTTCAAGAATAAGGATTAATCCGAGTGCATAGAGTGGCATCGAGTGACATTATAAAAACATGAGTGTTTATGCCAATTAGACTTTTCTACTGTGAAAATGTGAGGAATCAAAGGAAAATATCAGATAAGACTGAATACATTCCTACTTCAATCTTTCTGTTCCAGTCCCATGAGAATTCATCTCAAAGAGGAAATCACAGGGTAAACATGATTACTTATCTTTTATTATATGTGGCTTGCCACTCATACAAATACCTCGACAAGTCTTAAACTTAGAAGGTCTGATTATGATCTTGTAACACCAAATGAATGTTATCCACAGTTGACATATTCAAGAGTAAATTACTCCTCCTTATGTTATATTCAAAGCTTTATTAGCTTAAATTGTAACTCTGTGTATTTTTCAAGCTGAATCGACAGCAGTGCACTTGGTGTATCATGATTAAAAACATCTATTTTGCTCAATGGTTAAAAAAAGTGGGGTCATTAGGGCTTTCCTTTACATTCTGGAATAATCGGCCCAAACATTTAAGCCATTGTCTGCTGTTGACGAGCTATATAAAATGTGCCAGGCATGCACGGGAGATAACCACATTAGGAGAATCATCATCAGCTGAGCTGAGCAACGGAGAGAGAAAGAGATTACTTTTGGGTGCTAATAGGTGGGAATGAACACTGTTCTGAGCATGAAATAAATGATGAAACGATAAAGTAGAGTGGAAAAAGGTGATATTGAAGTGGTGGTAGAAATACTATTTTCTGATAATTGTGTTTCATGCAGAGGAGGGTGTCTTTGAAGTGGGCCTCTTCTTTTTCTGACGTGCAGTGTTGTACGGTCTACAAAAAAAAAAAAAAAAAAAGATAAAATCAGAAACTGCGGTGGTAAAACATATCCCCTCTTTCTTTCAACAGTCAGATGAAAAATTGAGAGACTGCTGGTCGATGTCAGCAGGTTTGCACAGTCGGAGATTCCCAAGTCTATTGACACCTGACATCAATGAGGTAAACATCTCTGGGCATTTTATCTGTTTACTCAAGGTCTCATGACCCAGTGAGTTACAAAACACTGTTTCTCCAAACACTGAGTGGACACACTCCGTGATCACATACTGTGTACTTATGCTTTTTGTGTTTTTGAGCTGAACATGCTACTGGTTTTGTCTTTGGAAAGGACACGTATCTTGCACAATGCTTTCTCAATTAAATTATTTCTAGGAAACATCCATGTCTGAAATTACAGTTTTTTGTTTAAATGATAATATGAAGTTGGATCTGATCTAATCAGATGAGCTCTTTAGATTCCTATTACTTCAGTACAACACAAGGCAAACTCATTCATTATGCTAAATTATATTTGCATAAAACTCTCCTGATATTTGAATCATGGGGATGTCAACACAGAAGCTGTTTGAAGAAGATGTTTTATTGTTTGGCCTTCAAACACAAAAGAAGGAGAAAAAAAGTTAACCAGCAAGATATCATAACTAAAAACAGCAGGGAGGTGGGTTTTTTTTTCCCAAGTTTCCACCCTGTTCAGAGATTTTCTTTGTTTTGTTTTTTCTATTTTTAACACCAGAGGGAAATTGAGGCTTGGTGTTTAGCTTTGTTTTGATTGATTGGGTATTTTTTTATTGTTGTTTTTTTTTTTTAGAAAACTAACCTGGCCTGTTTATTCTAAATGTAAAAGATAATTTGTCACCATGAGCTGTCCATCAACTTGTGCACTGTCATGGCAACAGCAAAAGATAAAGAAGAGGGCAGGAGAGCAGATAACAAATCCCTTCCAATCACACTACAGAAGCTAATATCTTTGTGTTTGCACTCTTGGTCTTGGTTTCATTGCAGTTTCACAGTTGTTTTGTTTGCAGAAGAATCAATTGCATGCTGTGAGAAAATTTTTGTTATGAACCTGTTTTCTTTTTTCTTTCTGGTCTTTTCGTAGCCTTCGAGTGAGGATGTCGCCGCCTCACTGCACAGGAATGTCCTGTCATGGGGAGTGTGGTGGGGGCAAGAGGCGAAGGAGAGTGTGCTTCTTAGACTAATAACACATTCTTAGACTGCAGAAAGTGGATCCTTCAGTGGAGCTCCCGATCATTTCGGTTTTGCGAGTGTCTCATATTTGGTGGGAAAGGGTCTCGGAACAACATTTCCTGCCATTACCTTCCACTTTCCAGCGCTCTTTGTATCCATACACTCCTACGCAGCCTGTGAAGAATCCTCCACGGCCGCGAGAAACCCTGGGGAGGAAAATCCACAATGAGAGTCTCAAGCTCGCAACCGGACCTGTGCCGACAGAAACTCACCATCGTGACACCAAATGAGTTCAGACGGGCCTACTCACCCGCTGATGGATTGGCAGTAAGAGATCCAGGAAAGAGGAATGTACAAGTTGTACAATGCAGACTTGGCTACACAGTGGAGGACAGAAAGAAGAAAGTGATCGGTGGCTCAGTAATGGACCCACTCTCCTTGCAGCCTTCCTACCGGTCTTCTGTCCATCACGAGGTGCCTCTGAGGTCCACGAGCTCCATTGTGTTTTTGGACAAGTCACTTTGTATTTCCCTTGTGGAACTAGAGGGGAGAAGTTCACTGCAACCGGCTATGTATAGATCTGCCTTGTCCATTCGCCTTGGCATGTCATCCCGCCGCAGATCCCGTACCGATAGCAAACCAGCCACAACAAATGAAGGTTACGGGAGAATCAGAGGGACTATGTTGAGCGGTCGCAAACGCAACGACCGAGAAAGCTCTTTGGGTCGCTGCAGAAGCCCTCTATCAAAGTACGGGGGCTGCAAGGTCGAGCAAGCAGCACCCGCTCATGGCGTTAACGGCAACGCTGATGATTCAGACACGCAGCGCCACAGAAATACTTTGGGATTATTGTCATTCAGAGGGCCAAACCCCTCAAACACAAAGCCTGGCAGGCAGAAGGAGAATGCAGATGAGGCCGTCGTCTCTACTCGCAGCAATCTGAGGAACAGGCAACCGACTTTCAGCACTGGCCCAGGTATGAATTTCATCACCTTGATTTAGCAGTGACTATCTTAAGTACCCACGCCAATTAATCTGTATATTCATTTGAGGGGCTTGTATACTCAATACCTTTTATAGATGGGATCACATTTCTGAGCCGTACAACAACAGGCTGAATGTGTGGTGCCCAGGTGGTCTTGGAGAGAAAAAGTCATGTCGCTCTGCAGCTCACCTTTTGATATACACGTCATAAAATGCTAATAAAACATTTATGTGTGCACGCTTGCATACACACAATCACACACACACACACACACGCACAACATACATCCAAATTGGCGCAAGCACTAATTCAGTTCAAGAGCATTTTATATATCATAATTTCCTTTCTCCAAAATCTTAAGTTAGAAAAGGTTTCCTGCATATATTAGCAAATGAACTGAATGAACAAATTCTAAAAGACTGTCGGATTTTAACAAAGAACTTCTTGTAGTTAATAAAACTGTGTGAAGTTTGCCTGATCTGTGTGGGATTTCTCTAGGTTCTCAAACTTCTTCCCACATTCCAAAGATAGGACATTTAGATTAACTGTTTATGGAGGTGCATTTGTGTGTGGTTGTCCAGCGCCTTCGATTTTGGTTGGCTTGACCTATGCTGAAAGAAACAATTCTTCTTAATGAAATATTGGGAGATCTTTTTCCCTTGTCATTCCTGGAACCATCACTCACCCTGTATCTCTGTATGCACTCAACAAAAGCAAGCAGCTAGACTATAGTGTCACATATAGACTGCAATTTATATGCTGTGTGTATTCAAGTACTGGTAGTAGAGTTTGAAGCCAGCATAACTTACTTACCTGCCGTGTTCCACAAACTCTCATGTGAAAAACACCCAGCACATTTCAAAGTTTAATCTTTATTTCCTGTACCACCCCAGGCTTTGTTATATCGGTTTTGCTTTCAAACATTGTTTTTTTTTTTTTGCACTGGTCTTGAATTCAGATGCCCACAGTAAAAGACATATCCTGCAGCACATTATGCTGTAATGACACTGTTCATACATGCCACGCAGTCCTGGCAGGTTATTGAGCAAAGATGGATATGCAACCAAAGGTAGAGGAATGAGGTTACGAGTCCAAGATGCACTGTCGTCTTTTACATTATTCATAGGCCACACTCATGTTCCCTTTGGGTTTTACTCTCTATGAGCTGTGGGGGAAGACTGTGTGTGCATATATGTGTGTGTGTGTGTGTGTGTGTCTGTGTGGTTCAGTTCAAGGTCTGTTCATATCCCTACATCTTCAGTTGATAAAAGCTTAGATAGAACTCAACATTAATGTAAAAACTGTAACTATAACTCATTCTGACATGCGAAGGAACAGAAGTCAAGCTGCACACAAGAAGCTGCAAAGCACATGCATACATCAAATTACTTTTACCTCTGAAAGTTACATGCACGATATAATCTTTCTGCCAGCAATCCACTGTGGTCTCGATGATTTGACATGCCAAATTAAATTTCAACGTGTCTCCGTGTCTCTCCAGTGGACTCCAGAAGATGGTGCAGAGAAGCGGGAAATGACAAAACAGACGGAGGAGAGAAAGACTTCTGTTTCGCAGAAGCTCGTACTGTGTCTTTGGGTGAAACCTGTCATTATCACGCAAATGACATGACAAAATCTCAGGAAGGCAAGCCTCTCAGTCTCAAGGTACAAATCATATTTGTTTAAATTCAAATAGTAGGCTCTCATGAGGAATCTGATGTATAAATTTATACACAGACTACAGGATTCTCAGAACACCACAATAATGTTGTTGACTGATCCAAACCATAGCATTGTGAAATACCAGTCACCCTTGTGGAGGCATTGGTGTGGGTGTCTTTTAAAATAGGTGTTATTATACTTGGTTATGAATATTATACTTCTGATATTTTTATACTGTTTTATATTTTATATTGTTTTATGTATTTGTGAATTTTTTTTTTTTAGGTACTCTTGTGTCTGCAATAAAGATGACGATGATGATGATGATGATGATGATGATGATGATGATGATGATGATGATGATGATGATGATGATGATGGTGATGATGATGAGTTAAAAAAAACATGTTTATTGCTCAGACTTTTCTATCAACTGATTCAAGGTTATGTCTTGAAATATGGCTTCAGAGAAGAATGGTTTTGGACTGTGGAGGGCTTGCATAGTAGTAGTGGTTGTTGCTTTACATGTTTTAGCCTTTGTGTGGGGAGTTTTCATGTTCTCCCTGATATTGCATCGGTTTCCACTAGTTTATTCAGGCCCAAAATGTTTGTGTAAAGTCAGCTGGTCACTTCAAGTAGCCTGTAGGTGTGAATATGTGTGTGTCTGTGTGATAGTGTCTCTCTCTGTTTGCAGTGACATGACTGGCAATCTGACCAAGATTTACTATCATCCAGCAATGCCAGGCTTACATAAACTGTTTTGTGTGAAAAGATTATAATAAATCATAAATGTATTCACATGAGGCTGCAACTGAAAACTCCAATCCAAGCTCTTGTTGACAACATTTTGCAATCAGTAAGTGATTTGACTTTACAATGAGAGGCTCCTCAATAAGAGCATTTATCATCAGAATGGATTATTAATGCTGCGATCGAAGCCATAGAATCAAAAGTTGCACAAACCTCAGTCAAATAAATGATCAATGACTCAGGAGGACTGAAGTAACACATTCAAATAAACAACCACTCCACTCCTGCACTCCCTGCAACTAAAGAGACGACAAATTAAGAAGATTAATGTTTGTATTTTGTTTATTTTGCAAACACGATGAATGGCATCTCCCTTCATCGCCTTCTCAAAGTGCTTACTGGCTGCGTGAGTTATGTTAAAGGTGGCAAAGCAATGAATGTATGTTGACCTCCAGTAGCACATTTCTGGTCATATCACTGCTTTTGACCCGTTCAAGTTAAAACACTACCAAAGATGAGACGAAGTCACAGAGGATGGAAATATTACAAATAATTGTACCACAAAGTGTGGCAGCACGACTCCAGTCTGGAGTCAAGAAACTGCCACGAAAAGCTGTTTTATACTGTCGCAGAGCAACTACACAAGATGGGAAAGTGCTGTGCCTGTGCCATATGGAACCTTTAAAACCTGAGGGAGTCTCCTCTAATATATCTCGACTCTTTCAATTAAGGTTTTACCACACAGAGAATCTTAATGTGTTTACTGTTGGAATAAACATTATCACATCAGTAGTGGCGTCTCTTGAGGGGTGATTTTTTATTTTTTTGGTTTGTTTGTATTTGACACAGGCTTTGCCAAGTTGTGAGAAGAAGAAGATGTTTAATGATTATGGAATTCAGCCTTATTAATTCCCTTTTGATCAATAAGATATTTTTCTTTCCCTTCTCTTATTTTAGTGACTTTAAGGTAATCATCATGTGAGGTTGTGAAACTTTAAAATGTTTCAGTTTACTCCTACAAGTATACACCATGAGCTGCATTGAACACTTTCCT
>OMNM01048945.1:0-16255 GCA_900302745.1 Parablennius parvicornis
GTTTAGCTGTGATTTTGTACAAAATGTCATTGATGGAGAATCTTCTAGTATGTGGTCGGGCTCATTGTGTCACTGTGTGTGTTTTAACTGGAGCTTTATGATGGTCAAAGTCAAGAGAGCAGACACCTCTGCAGCCACGTGGAGGGAAGCCAGCCATTGGTCAGGGTGATTAACCTCTGCAATGGGCCAATCAGACGGCAGTTCAGGGGTCTAATGGCTACCAGGTGTACGACAGCACACGCTGAAAGTCTCCACTGGCTGCGGCGCCGTCCACATGCATGAAGATGAAAGAAAGCATGCGCAGCTCAGTGTGTCAGTCCAAAGACGAAAAGTATCTTTTGAAAGTGGAACCGTTTTCACTTTCATTTAATATAAAGGTTTTTATGCACATTTTATAGAGGCTTGTTCACATCATTTCTTGGCTTTCTGGCGTCGTCTTCAAATACAAGTTAGAGCTTCAAACATTGTAACGTGCATTTCATCAGACACATTGTTTTAGGAGTGGACCCGCACCTCCCCGAAGGATTATTTCTGTAAAGTTACTGTATGATAGCAATATCCTCTGTTCAGAGTAACACACTGGGCTGTTAAATGCAGCGTGGCAGCTGAACGAGAGACTGCAAACTGGAAACATGTTCACAGATTTAGGAGCGTTCACTGGTTTTCTCTGCTGCGCTCTTAAAAAGTCCCTCGGCTGTGTGGAGAGAAAGAGAATACATTTCAGTTTCAAGAAAAGCTTTAGTGGTTTGTTCTAAACAGAAAATCCAAAATACACCACACAGAGATACAGATTAAGTGTATAGAAGTGTGAAATTTTAATTACGATTTAGGATGGTGAACATTTCATTACATATGTTTCTGTAACAAACTTTAAAAGTTTCAACATTCTTCTGCAGCATTTTTTAGACAATTGTGACGTTTAAGCTGCTCTCTTTTGTGAGTTTTCCTCATTTTCAAACTTTAGTTTGTTTTGCTGTTTTAGCACTTTTTTTCCATTTCTTGAGGTTTTTGTTATTTTCTCCCCATTTTAGCCATTTTGTTCTGTTAAAAATGACATTGTTTTTAAATAAAATGAAAACAAGACAAAATGTTGTTTTAGGTAACATTTTGTGAAAGAGCCAGTGAGCAACATGTGGCTCCAGATCCCCTGTCCTGGACACTCTTGAGTCCTGACGTCATGTTTTACGCTCCATTTATGTTTCAGGTGAAAATACATGGTTCAAACTGTTTTCGTATTTACACAACAACGTTTTGAAATTGATGTCAGTTTCCATAAAAACAGCAGAAACGCTGAAAACACGGAACATTGTAGTGGACAGACGACCAGCTTGGATTTTGGGTCTCTCGTTACCGACTTGCCAACAACTGTCGTTGAAGAAATGTGGAAGTTTTAATAGCCTGAATATCAATTTGCACAGTGGATTAACATCTTGAGGAAACAGTGTAACCCTTTGCCTTAAAAGCAGCATTGGATCTCAGGACACTGTGGATGTGGTCGCGATCATTCACCCATCCTTTATTTTCACTTTATTCAAGAAGGAGCATAAGGAGTTCTTAGCCACTACTAAAGGTTTGCTACATAAAATGCTGGAAGCTTAATTGAACATGGTGTAATAATGCTTAAACATTGTGTTTTCTGAGCATGTTTCACATTACTCTGATAAAATGTTGATTAACGGAGCGGAGTTGGTTTTGGAAGCCGATCAGATAAACATGTTGCTGTCATCAGATAGTTCACCTGACCCGCGCCTACAACTCGTTTTTCATACAGTCAGCAGCTGAAATTCCTCGGAGCTGGACCTCATTAAGAGCTGAGCTCAACCTGCTACTCTTTTGGGTATTTAGTCAACCAAAATGTTTTGGTTTTCAGACTTTAATGTGTTTGCCTCAGAGGTATTTCAGTCAACCTTCATGCAGTAATCAAGAGTAAATGTAACTCGACAGTGCTACAGACACGTTAGCAGATGCTACAACACCGATCAGCATTGTGTCGCTCTAGCTACCAGCTGGAGGCGTCGTCAGCATACGCTACAATTTTCACTTTTTTTTGTGAATAAGAAAAAAAAACACATTGGCATCAGTTAACCTGACGTGCTTGTCTGTTTTATGTTTAGGGGGATTACATGAGGAAGCTATCTGCTGTCTGTATGAATTCTATTAACAGTGTCTATATTTTAAGATCTTATTGAATTGGTTTACGAGAGCTGAAGTTGACTGACATTGAATGATCAATGGGCCTTTAAAAGATAGGTATACATCAAGGGTGTCAAAGATAAGGCCTGTGGGCCAAAACTGGACAGCAAGAGGCTCCAATCTGGCCAAAAACCAGCTGAGATATCGGTGACGCTTCCATGGAAGCACTTTTCATTATAATGAGCTTCATGATGAGACCCGTGTTTGACAGCCCTGATCAACATGCTTCACTTCACACTAAGTCAAAATTAGTTATTGAATGGCCAGCATCCTCGTGTTTCTTATTTTATAAGATCTAAATATCAGCAGTAGTTGCAATGCAAAAGCAACTATTCTGATGGTACTTAGAAGCTTTTCATTTTAAATATGTGCTGAGTCTTTATATACGCTTTGCAACAGTCGTTATATCAAACTTTATTTTTATAATTTTAACCTGTTTCTACACACTTCAATCTCAACAAATACAGTTTGAAAATTGTTAGAAGAAATAACAGTTTTGATCCCAAACTATGTGTGTTTTTTTGTGACCTGACAATCACATATTATCATGAAGCTCCAATGGAGAAACATCCCACAACTGGGGACAAGAACTTGAAACTGAGCTCATTATATCCTAATAAAGCCAATAATATTGACACTATGTCATGTTTTCTGTCTCATAAATGTGTAAAATGCGGGATTTTTTTATCATTTGGGTGAGCTGATCCTTTTTCAGTGACATGCACGGTCGCTCCTTTGACTTTGTAAATAAGTCAGAAGATCCGAAACAGTCGTTGGTCTCCAGTGGGTATCAGAGAACTGAGGTGGCCTGACACCAGACCCCCTCCCCCGAGACCTCCCCGAGTAAAACCCAGGAATTCCCCGTGTAGCTCAATATTTTGGTTACTAATGAGCCCTGACCAGCTGCATGACTAAGTTGCTTTACCAGGAACCGTCAGATTAGTATTCGCCTCTTGTTTGCATCCAGCTGGCCAGAGATCTGTCGCCCGATTTCTTTCTCTAACAGAAGTCACAAGATGTCATCTCTCCATCAGAGACCTTTCTTCCTTTCTCTTCTCTAAACAGGCCTTTCTTCCTCTTGAGCTCATTGCTTGGCCCATCTTTTGATTACCTCACTTATCTTTTTGAGTGCATAATGGACCCTGACAGGGAAAAAACTGCAGATGTCAGTCGGGTTGGGGATTGTTGGTCTGGTAAATATGCAGCGTAGCCGGTAAACACAGCCGCAGACTATTTAAGGCCGCCTGTCAAAGTGTCAGGCTGAGAATCGCTCTCCGTGATGGGTCTTGGCGACGCATCAGCGCAGCGAGAGCTGGTGAGAGCTTCAGAGAACAGAGTAAATGTTCAGTGGAGTCTGGTCTTCATCACAGCAGTAGCAGACCTCATCCCCGACACTGCATGTTTTCTTCCTCGCCATCAGGAATTAGCTGATAGAAGTCGTGTTGCTCGTAAGTGAGGCAGTGCTTTTTGGATACGGGATGGAAAATATCTCCTCGGACATCTGCTGCCTTTGTAGACAGCAGATAATACGGCGGCGTGTATCGCACGTTGTGCACACACATCCAGGAATTTGAACATTGAGACGTAAACTGTGAGGCTTTCAGCGTGCTCACAGGCCCTTATCCAAACTCTCCTTGTCCACTGGTCATTTGGTGCCACTGATTAGACACATGACTCACTCTTAAACTGTCGGATTACACTTTCTGGTTTAGTGGCTTAGTGAATTCCCCACTGCGACCCGCAGTCACACTTTGTACTCTGCTTTACAAATCAGCCATTTACACAGCTGTCCAAATACAGAAGTCTTTCACGCTGAATGACTTTCTTTCCTGTCGATCTCTGAGATGTTCAACCTGATTCCTCACAGCAACGCACAAAGCACTGCCTTGACGCTCTATCATTGGAAAAGCCAAACGGGATCCGAGGTTCAGTTAAAGCTCGAAGGTTCCTCAGAACTCAGGAAGTTACTCTGAAAGTGAATGGCAGCAAATAACGAGAGAGCTCATCGGTTTGGTGCTGCAGTGCTGCTCTCTGGATGTGGAGGTTGTTCAGTCAAAGCTAATCTGAAAGAGCCTGAAGTGAAAAATACATTTTTGATCGCGTTTTGTGTTTTTACACAACAATAGTATGCGGAGTCACTGAAAATCCAACTTTTTGAAAACAGCTCCCTAAGATGCAGTTACATCGTTGTTGTGTGAACAGGATCTGAAACGCTGCTACATGAGTAGTTGTTCTGCACATGCTCAGTAAAGACAATCACATATTCAGTCCGTATTCTCCTGGACTTGGTAGTTTTATTTTGGCAGTCACCGTAATAACAATCCAACTTGGTCATCTGTCCACTAGAATGTCTGTGTTCTCCCATTGTTCATGTTTAGAAGCGATTGTTCTCTGCTGCATGTGTGTGTGTGTTTTCAGTACAAAAAGAGAAAAACTGCACCCACTCGTGGCCTGGCATCCCACAGTTTCCAGTAAATGGACGTCGTTTTCAAAATGCTCAAAACGCAAGGCTTTTCTGAAACGAAAATGTTGAAGCGATGCATTTTCACTTGAAATGTTGAGGGTTCGGCGCCTTAAGAGAGCGTGAGAGAAACAAAGACTTGGAGAGGGAAGAAAGTGAAATGTGCAGTACAGCGGGGAGAAGGGAAGGCGCACTCTGTCTCCGATGTGCAGCAGATCTCATTCCGAGTTCTCAGAGAGAGACACACCCCGCAGGAGTCTGCTCCTCCACCGCATCGTGTTTTCATTTTACATCGTGTCCTGTGCATTGACATGTGAAGCAGTTTGTATCGGGAGGCGACGGCTCATCAGTCACGTAAATGTGCAGTATTTAGGTGATTTCACAGGACAGATGTTGGCTCTCTCGACCAGAAGCGGTCGCTCCTGGTCTTGGAGGGCCACGGTCTCCTTCATGGCTTCACCATGCTTGATTATAACGAACGACTTGTTATCAGGCTTCCTGGAGAGCTTCACGAAGAGACAGGACTTCTCCAACGTTAGCTGTGTTGCAGGAGGAAGACATTAAAGAAATGCAGGAATGTGACTTTCCTGTAAAAGGGGGGGGGTTACCCACTTATACTGATGTCAAAGAGTATTTAACAAAATGTACTTTCATAGTGTATTGTACATTTTATATTATTATAGCACGACTCTTTAGTCATACTAATACATACAGTTGAGGAAACAGAACTTCTGTACACACTGTTTCCTTTTGAAGGTTGGATTTTCCAAATTTGTTTTAATGTTATTGTATTTTTTTTAATAGATTGTATTTGTATCACACATCTTCCTGCTTCAGCAGTATTTTCTATGAATCAAACACACACTAACGACTGTGCCTGGTGCACAAACACACACACACACACACACACACACACACACACCATCAGGACCTATATGGGGTTCGACATGTAGAGCAGCTGTTCTGTCCTTCACCAATTACACCCAGTTTATTGCAGGTTGTTTGAGTCTTTCCCAGTCATATAAAACAAAAATCCATTCATAATACTGATTTCACATTCCAAGGCACGCTAACACGGCAAGAACCTGCTCTCGTATCATTTCATTGGTTTTTATGTTTCTGGTTGAAGTTTTGTGATGGGCTGGTCTGACATGAGTCCCACTTGAACCACAAGGCTCGTATTTTCTGCAACTCTGCAAAACAAACAAAATTAGACCCAAATATAAAATAAAAACTGGAATTGATATGTGCTTTATTTTAATTCTCTTTGTGATTTGTTTTTTTATTGTTTTTGTTTCATTTTCAAGTATAAAATCAGGAATGTCAAACGCATTTTAGTTCAGGGGCCACAAACAGATCAAAGGCATCTTGAGTGGTCAGAATGGTGAAATAGTGAGCTCAGGGAAATAAATGAAAATTTGTATTTTTATTTTCTTTGTGTGGTGCAGAGTACATGTAATGAACATGTCTGTATTTTACAAAACCAAACAATTTGCTACCATAAACAGTGTGTCAACATAAAGCTAATTTTGATTCAACGACTTGGAGCAATATACAATGAAATGTAAATAAACCATTTTTTCTATAACTGTTGCACTATGGCTGTTTTTACAAACTCACCCTGACAGCTTGGCTTTGAGGCTAATAGCTTTCATAGCAGCATCACTGATATCTCAGCTCGGGTCTAGGGGTTGTGTTGTGCCTGCTACTCTTAAGAAATGTCTTTTAAAAAAAATCTTTTAATCTTTTAAATTTAAATTCGGTTTGGCCGGATTAGAGTCTCTTGTGGGCCGGTTTTGGCCAATAGGCCTTGTGTTTGACACATCTGGTTTAAAGCATCTCTTATTTCTCTATTAAGTCACCCATCCTTCTATCTATTCATCTATCCATCCGCCCCCTCAACTGACTGTGTGCTGCCTTGATCTACTTTTCCTCGAGCAGTGAAACTTTAAGTCGATATTAGACTGAACATGATTCAAACCGAGTCATGGTATTTCCACAGCATGCATTCACCAGATATTGCACTATTTTAACAGTCTACAGGTTTCTTTTAGTATAATATTCTCCAGACTAGGCCTGCTGCGATATATTTCGGGACTGGTTAAGAAAAAAAAAAATGTATTTGGTTTTATGACAGAAAGAAAATAGAAGATCATGAAGAGAGGAGGAACAGTAGGAGCCTGTGCAGTTAAATCCAATAAGCCGAGACAAGAAGAAATATTGCATGCTTGGAAAACAAAGACCCACAGAGACTTTGCCACATCTGTCCAGCTGTGGATGGATGATGGGTTAAACAGGTTGCTTATTGGACTTTCTACTGTGTTGCTGCCACAGGTCTGTATGTCAGCATTTAGTCTGTTGTTGAGCTGTAAATTAACACTCTGCCCAGACATTCCTCACACTCCTTCTGTCTGTAATTCTTTCATACAATCTGTGTACCACTCTTTTTTTCACATTGGCTCTACCGGGTTGTTAATGCAGTTCCAGGACATGTAGTCAATCACAACAAAACCTAAATATCTCCCAGGAGACGTCTGTTCTGGCGTGTTGTGTCGTCTCCCAGTCTTTATTGCCTCCACTACTCACGTCAACACTGGCATTCTGCTTCCTCCCCCGTCTGCCTTTTCATGACCTGACTCCCTCGTCTTCCTCCTCCTGATGTCTTTCAGACTGTTCCTGAAGAGCCACAGTGGGACGGCAGGCAGACAGAGCAGCCTGGTGATCCACGGAGCAGACTTCAGCACCAAGGACGTGGACAACGACAACTGCATGTGCAAGTGCGCCCTCATGCTCACGGGCGGTGAGTGCTTCAAAGCTTGGAGATTCATGTTATTTATGTTATTTCCATGCAAGTCAATGATTTTTGGCTCTGTCCACACAATCTTTTTTTTCTCCCCGCATTCTTAAAAAGTTTCTCCTCCGCAAACATCTGCGTCCACACCACACCATAAAGACTACTCAAAATGATGGAGTACATATGCCAGGCCTGTGAGAGGTGCTGTAACACTGCCAGAGAAATGTGCCGAAAACTGACAAGAAGACATGCAAAATGGAGAAATCAACAAATCTAACATCTGGACTTATCAAAGCAAATATCATCAGTAGCTTCTGCAGCCCGGCTTCCTGCCAGTATATTTTTTTATTGAAGGAAAACACAACATTAGTGTAGCATCTCTGCAGTTGTGTTATTGTTGCAATGATTCAATGATGATGTTTGTTGGTTGCTATTATTTTATGGTACTTGAATGCTCGTTACTGCGAGGTGGCCTGTGATTGGCTGAGAGTGGAGAAGGAGGTTTGGAAATAGTAACACGTTTAATTGACATCACTGGTCTTGTCCATCCGTTTTTAGCTGTAAATATTAGGTCAAACTTCAAAACAGCATGTTTCATTTAAAAGATATTGGTCCAAGCCATCCTTCTCCATTTGTAATCCTGCTCCATCCCGTCCAGAGTCGCATTGTTCTGGATGAGATCCCAGATCACTATGGGGCAAAGGCTATCAACTGGACCATTTAGCAATAATTTATCGTGATTCATTCTTGAAATTGACCTTTAAGAAGACATGCTGGGAAATACCAGTCTGTTTCTCCAATCAGTTTCTTCTTTCCTGATGCGAGTTTCACTGAATGTTTCCTCGTCTGTTTGAAGTATTTGTCAATGATAAAGTCATTTAGTAAACTGAGAGTAATCTGGATGGTATTAGTTAAAGATTATTTGGCTACTTTGAAATGAATCTGAACTGTGTCTTTACTATCTGTGAGCTCCCCCTCCCAAAAACAAAACAGATTTCATTGATTTAATTAGGGGGATTAGATTGGCTTACTTATATTGTTCCCTGAGGTAAAGTTGGATTTCAGTGAGTCATACAAACACAGACACGATCAAACCAGATAAAATGACAGACGCTGGAGGCTGAGTGTTAAAATCTCCCCAGTTCTCTGCGTTAGCCTGTCAGTTTTTCCCAACAGCTGAATCACATTAAATTTTCCTCAGACTGCGTTTATGAAACAACATTGTCAAGTGAACTTATTGAAAACGGCCATTTGTAACTTAAAGATTTACGCTGAATTTGCCCGAGTGGCTGCATGTCAGCTTGTGAGAAATATCAGAGAAAGAGAATGATGGCCTCTTGTTTCCCTTCCCATCATTCTTCTTAGCAACGCTTCAAATCAGTAAATTTCACGATGCAATTGTATTCCAAAAGGCCCACATTGTTTTGCCCTGGGCTCGTCTATTTATACATGTCACCATGGAGAGACTGTGTCTTGGTATGGCCGACTAACAGCCCTCGATTCCAAAAGCTTTGTTGCGTCGTCACCTCCACCACAGTCTTCATTGCCCGGTCGTTATTGCGGCTCAACCTGCTTTAGCGAGACTTTGAGTGTGCAAATGTGGTCACTTATATGTCTATCTGCACCTATGAGGCTATATTCCGCCTCCCCTCCCGCTTGTCCAGCACGCCGTGCTTGGAAACGTAATAAAAATCCACGGGCGCGGCACCCAACTGTCAGAGAGATTTAGAAGGACTCTGCTTCTCCTGCTGTGTAAGCGGAGCGCGTTGACCCTCGCCGTCACCTCCACCGCTGCCGAGTCCCGACCTGGTGCTAATCAAGCATCTTTAAATCCGCATTTCAGATCAGTTTTACCTCTGAGGTCATTGCGAACAGAGCTGGTTAAGGCGAACTGGCATCTGACGGCTGATCAACACCCCGATTCCGCCTGATTGATCGCCTGCCTGCCTGCAGAGGAGAAACATGATGGCGTGAATACTGAGTCAAGGCTGGTGGCTGACCCGGCGCTCTACCGTATATCATCTGATTTACACCCTGTGTTTTTAAAGGCAGGGCTGACATGAAATGACGTAAGAGTCTGGAAGATACAAGGGGAAAATACCTCCATGCTGCTTTCATAAGGGTAACCACAGCGTGCTGGAAGAATACATGGCAGGATCCAGTGTGGACAAACACAAGTTGTACGTTTGCTCTGCACTAAAAGATGCAGTAAGGATGAAGCGCTGACAGCAGAAGGCCGTAATGACGCATTTATCCAGAGAATAAACTGCAGTTCTGGAGAACCTTCTCAAAGGAAGACGTCCACTGCGATTTTACAAGTCAGAAAATATATATGAGAAGGAAACCTGCAGTTTACCAGCAGGTTCTGTGAAGGATCAAGTAGTTTTAACTTTTATTCTTATCTGGTACATTGTTGGAAGGTTGCACAGAATCATAGAACTTTATTCTGCAATTCCCAAAAAGTAGAGAAAAAAAAATTACATCTCATGTACATCTCATGAGCACAGTAGAACATAAATAGCATAACACAAAGACATTTAAAAAAATGTATAGGAAATAATAGTTCCTTAAGAATTTGATGACAGCAACATCAACATCAACGACAAGTTTTAAAGTTCCTGGCATCTAATGTCTATTGGGAATCAAATATGGGTTTGTGAGATTTGCAAATCTTTGTATTATTTTTTTTTTTTTTAAATTGGAAACAGTGTCTAAACTTTAGGAAAAATGTGTGCTGCAATTACACTTAGAGTCAGAAATCATTACCCTAAAATGTAGTGCAATTACCACACAAGTGGAACAATTACTTCAAGACAGCGGTCTTGGAGTAATTGTGGATTAACAATGTTATATTTTCACTTTAAATATGAATGTTACACATTAGGCATACATTTATGATCTTATTAGAGGTAGAAATTCAATAAAAGGGTACTTTTTTTTATATCAGTGTAGTTGTAGGCTGTTTGCGTGTTGAGCGAGGCTTTCTGCCTTTAGCTTTTAAGCTGCTAAATGCTAGAATGTGCTAACAAGCTCCATGTTAAATTGTGGTTTGGCAGGAAATAGGCAGTTGCTTTAAGATCTTGCTCTTTTCTTTTGCTGGAAACTCACACTTGTGGTAAGATTGAACCAGAATGGGAAAGTTGACAGCCATAAAATCTTCAGCAAGCACTAAAACATGCTTGAGGTCTCGCCTGTCGCTGTTCGCCACTTTATATAGTTATGGGTAATCATATATTCTCTGGTTAGAAATACACTTTTTCCAACCAGCAATTTAGCCTAAAGTTTCACTTTGCATTTAATTGTTACAGCCAACAGCACCTGAAGTTCCCCACAGTTGTAGAAAAATGAGGAGGTTTCCATGCTGTGGGTTTCCATGTGTGGGCTACTGAATAAACAAACAATGTGTGCGTGGGTGATCCATGTCGGCAACAAGGGCGGAGGACTGCTCCTGGCTGCTGCTGGGAGCTGGTGAAATGTCATCTGGTAGACCGACGTGGTATTCAGGTCTGTCCCATCAGAGAGTCGCTGTGTGACTGACACATGCCATGCCTCGCATAGCGTCCATATCTGGACTGGGAGTCATGACATATGACAGAGGAAACATTGTTCTTATTGTCCAGCTACTGAGCATGTGCAGAACAACAAGTAACTATGGCCGTGTTGCACATGTGCAGCAGCAGCGTTTCACTATTTGAATCAATATTCACGTTTGTAGCTGATACGATAAATTGATCTAAACTATCAGCACACATTAACTACGATGGTATTAAATTCCTCGAACAATGTGAAGCCAACTCATGAACCAGTGGTTACTGGTTACTATTACCAGAGCCATTGGTGGGGAAATCGTGCAGTTTGTCACGCTGTGGGAGGAATAAAAGCTTCACCTGCCATTGCTACTCAATGCCCACACACTCCAAGCTTTAAATAGAAAGAGGTAGCGCAAGCGTTTGGCAGCAGGTAGCGGCATGCTGGGGAGGAGGGGCGGCATGAGAAAGTCTCAGCCTTTCAAAAGGACAGGAGTCACCGTGAAGGTGACTTTAATCAACACCTGCAGAAGAAAAGGAAAAGTCACTCAAAAAGTTTGTTTTATCTGTGGCTAAATAGTTAAAACTGACGACACGACTCAAAGCCAGGGTGTGAAGGGTGGCACCAGAAAAAGATGGTAAATAGCGAGAATAAAATTAATTTTCTTTCAAACAAACATTTAGATGAAAGTTGAAGCCATAATTGTAATGTAGCCAAAGTAAGATTTTAAATTCAAGAGAAAACGAAAAACTTTCATTGCATTTTTTGGTGCCACTTAAAATACAGCTCTTTGAAAACAGCTCCCAAGGTGGAACTTTTCGAAAACGCTCCAACTCCATCGCCGTGGAAATGGGGAAAAACACAACTTTCTTCCTGGGACAAACCAAGTCGCCTGCTACATAACTACATTATTTTCATGGTTTCTACTGTTTACGTGGAAACATTTTCCAAACGTTGCCATGTAAACACTAAACGTTTCTGAAACAAAAATGCTGAAACGACATGTTTTCACTCAATGATGACTAAAATAAAGAAGTGTAATATATATAATATACGGTGGGCTATGGGGTCTATTATATTGTTATTATTGGTTTTCTTCATTGGCGTTATATGGAGGTAATACTAATTGATTCCCTCGTTACTTATTCACCCTGAAGATAACTCAATATTTGAATGTTTTATCATCTTTATTCTCATTCCAGGCTGGTGGTTCGATGCCTGTGGCCCGTCCAACCTGAACGGCATGTACTTCACCCACGGACAGCACATCGGGAAGCTGAACGGTATCAAGTGGCACTACTTCAAAGGCCCCAGCTACTCTCTGCGAGCCACCGCCATGATGATCCGACCTCTGGACTTCTCCTAGTCGCCTCCGCTTTCACACACTAGAGGGACACTTCCTTTCCTTATCCTCTTGTCTCATCTCATTTTCCGCTGAGAGTCACGGAGCGAGCGCTTCTTCACCGAGAGCCGCCGATCCGCCTCGTTGAATTGAAATCTGAATGCTGGGCGAGACGCGAGGAACCTGAAACCGCCCAGCAGATTCACAAGCCTGACCGATCACGGCTGAGGACACGTCGGTGCGCAATCTGAGGTCAGCTTGCTTGAATCCTCAGTCTTCCTTTGCCCTTGCTGGAGAAATGAGGAGGATTTGAACTGGTTTTAATGGAAAGCCGCTTTGACTGAACCTGCAGGACAGAACTCACCTGAGAGGAGGACAAACACGAGATGTGGCTTTTTTTTTAATTTTTATTAACAGAACACATAAATATTGTGATTGTGTTATATATTGTGTATTAGTATATTTTTTGTTATCCCAAATGTACACAATAGCCAAAGTGAGAATGAAATGTCTTTTTTTACTAAACCATGGACTGAATTTCTGCCTGGATTATAAACTTATACAAGGGGTGGGACTTACTATGGTAGGATGCACACACCTTTCTTCTTGTGTTTGCATCCAACCAACTCCCCCAAAAAACATTACATAATGATGGTAGTTCACTTTAAAGTCATCACCACAGCAAGCCAGATAACTGGGATTCAAACTAGGGTTCCACATGGGGGACCATCGGCCATACATCACTGACTTCAGTATTTCCTTGTTGAGCAAGAATAAAATCTTGAAGCCATTTTGCATAACTTCCCGTCATCACAGTTTTTCTCTCTAAATAAATCACATTCTCATGTGGAGGTGAATTCTGACTCCTCTTCACTGAGACCCCATTTATGCATACGAAAATGCGTTGTTGTTTAGGCAAAAATGCCCAAAAAAAACATTGCAGTTGTCATGTGGGGCCACTAGTGGGTGCTGCTGTTTGTTTTTGTAATTAAACCACATACACATGCAGCAGAGAACGATATGATATAAACATTAACATTAAGACAACACGGACATTCATTCAGACAGACGACAAGATTGTTATTAAGGTGACTGTCAAAATAAAACTTCCAAATTCCAAGAAAATATATAGTCATGACATGATGGAGGAAACATTGTCAATCTATTGAGCATGTGCAGAACAAGGATTGACTACAACAGTGAAGTGCATGTGCAGTAGAAGAGTTTTTGAAAAGTTGTATCCCACCCGTTTCCATGGAGATCGAGTCAGGACAGTTTCAAAAACTTCCACTTTGGGAGCCGTTGTCGCGTAAACGGATTCCTGAAGTGCAACGAGAGTTTTGCGATGTCACTTGAAAACTCTGTTGTGTAAATGTTGCTTCAGAGAATTGCAACAGTTAAATGTATAACATTTCTTGTGCTGTTACACTTGATTTCCTTGCACAAGCGTAACTTGTTACACAGAAATTAACAGTTTTTACTCTTTTATCTGATGTTCTTCCACAAATCCCACCCTGGATATAAATACTGTTGGAAACACGCTCACTTCGACCGTTGGAAACAAAGCGGCGATAATTACAAAGGTCACCCGCAGTTATTTCGCTGGCACCTTCACACTTGCCCTTTTGACTCGGTAATTATTTTTAGAGTTCATCATGGGAGGTTATTATTGGATTAGATTCTGCAGCAGTCTGCCTTGAAAACTGGCTGAGAAACTAGTGGAAGCTGCCAGTACACATACACACACACACACACACACGCACACAGTGTATCTACTGTAGAGCGAGCAGTGTATACCATCATGTAAATGCTTATATTAAGCGGTTGTCTCCCCTTAAGTTTCATCCCATCCTCACTTTTTTTTCCCTCCTGATCATTAAAGGAAACTTTAGCGTTTATTCACACACACATCAGCGTGACAGTCGCGGAGCTCAGCCAGTTTCTGTTTCTCATCAATGCAGCTACACGGGGAGGCGGGAAAGAAGGAGCCTGGATCGGATGCAAAGCGTGAAATGAACGATTCCTCAAACGGATCCATGTGAAGACACATTTCATAACTCACACACTGTGGAGCTTTTTTCCTAAAAGCTACAAGTTGGGAGAAGACAGCGCGTATCTGGAACGTGTAAAACGACAGTTGACATGTTTATTAGCACACTTACAATGTATAATTGAATGAGTGTGTATGAGGACAGCCGTCCGTTTTTTTTTTTTTTTTTTTCCCTCTGCCACGCCACATTTTGAAGTCGAGCATGAAACCTAGAAGTTGAAATAATAACCCTGGAAAAATGTGCTATTGATAACTCTGCTTTTTACCTCATTCATTTGTAGATTTGCAGATTTATTTAAACCTCTTTTGTAACATGTGGTAAATGTGGTGTCGCTAGATTAAATAAAGAAGCATGTGATGCACTAATGTTTTCAATCTGACTTCGTGGCGGAGTTTCTTTTCCAAGCCAATGTGATGAGAGACGAGCGTTTAGGGCAGCAGTGTGAAACATACGGTCCACGGGTCAAAACCGGCCCACAAGAGGCTTCAATCTGACCAAGCCACGAAGCAAGTTGTAGAAATTTGAAAGAAAACTTGTTTTTTTTTAACAAATTTCTCAAGAGTAGCGACACAACACAACACTCAGACCTGGGTGGAGATATCGGTGATGCTGTCATGAAAGCTCACGACCTCGTTGCTATCAAACAAGCCACGCTGTCAGGGTGTAGAAACACCCAGAATGCAACAGCTAGAGGAGAAGACTTTTGAATTTTTCACTGTATTTCACACCAGAAAGTTTCATTTAAATGGACTTCTTCAGATCGCAGTAATTTTCTATAGTAAATTAGATCTGTGAAAATATAGACATTGTCATCATGTGAACTCTGCATCACAACAAAGAAAATGTAATGTTTAAATTTAAAGACTATTATAGTACTATTTCACCAGCTCAGCCCACTCAAGATTGAATAACGGATGAGACAACTAATCGAACAAAATCAATCGTGAAACTCATTTAGTCATCGATTAGTTGGTTAATCACATTCTTCACCATGAGCGGTCTGTTTTTTTGTTTTTTTTCATATTTCCAACCAGTCTGTTCCAGCAGTTACCACAGTGTGGCAGTAATGAGCCACCTGTAACTGTGATCTACCATCACAGCAAGAGAAGCAGCGAACTAGTTGGCCTGTTGTTAATTATTTTGTATTTTCCTTTGAAAATACAGTATGTTCTTAATAACCTACCTGGGTAAACAAATGTTAAACAAAAATGTTTTTTTTGTTTGGTTTTTTTTTGTTTTGTGCAAGACACAGACATAAAGTGCAAACAGGAAAACTATTTCTTTTCTAACACTTTATGAACTCAATTGAACACCCAGGAATAACAAATAAAGGATAAAAATGTGTTTCTTTAAAAAAAGATTAGTCAAATAACCATAAAAATAATCGATAGATTAATCAGATAAGCAGACCAATCCTTACTTACAGTCCTCGATGAAATTGGACTTTATATGAATGTCAAAATCAGGCCTTTGTTCAGATCTCACCATGTCGACATGGTCTCCCTTCAGAAAACTGATAGCATCTCCAGAAATGAATGCTGTGACGCACGTCATGCAAAGTAAGCGTATAAATCACAATGATAAACAGACGTGCTGTGTTTTGGGCCCCTGATGGAACAGAGATGAAAAGTTCCCTCTCTGCGCACGCCGGTGGCTCGTCCGCCCGCCGGCTTGTGGCAATGACAGATCACCGGCGTGTGAGGCGACGCTGTCAGGACCTGTAGTGTCTCCTCATAGTTGACATTCCTGCGTCTAATCAGAGGTTAAACAAATGTGAGCGGCCCGCGGACCGCCGCGCGTCCTTCAGCGCCCGCACTGACCCCAACACCCCGACTGGAATGTGTTCGCTGTGAAGAGGATCCAGGCAAACTGGCAAACACCCATCT
>OMNM01048946.1:6242-17168 GCA_900302745.1 Parablennius parvicornis
CCCCATTTACATGAAAACATTTCAAGTGAAAAGACATTTTCGTTACAGAAAAGTTTCGTGTTAACACAATGTTTTTGACGATGTCCGTTTCCATGGAAACGGACATCGTCAAAAACATTGTGTTAACACGAAACTTTTCTGTAACGAAAATGTCTTTTCACTTGAAATGTTTTCATGTAAATGGGGCCTTAGTCTGAGTCTCTCGGTCCAGATTATCATCTGCCTTCATTCATCATCAGCTGAGATCTTTTCAGAATAAAACTAAGTGTTTCTCATCTTTCTTGAATATATTTTTACCTGCGAGCGTCCGTCTGTTTCTGCCTGTTTCACTGGTCCCTGGATGCTCCACAAAGCGAGATGAAGCCGAGGCTGCGACTGGTTTAGTTTTCCCGGCAGAACAGTTACGAAAGCACCACGTGACCGGGCTTTGTGCCGGCTGTGGTTTGAGGATAATTAAGGTTTGATTCAGACTCTAGCTTTAATGAGCACATAATCCCTTTCACCTGATCTCTTCCCTCTAAAATGAGGTGAAATCCTTCCTTTCCTGCTTTGGAGAAAACATTGGCAAGGAGCTTCACAGTCACTCCGTCCATCAGCCGCAGCTCTCCCCTGTTTTCTGAATCAGGAGTTGGGTTTCAGGTTAATCTTAATATTTAATGAGTGAATGAAATGAATCTGTCTTTTCTCTACCTCAGGGATTCCCACTTTTATCTTCTAAGGGACATGCTGAAAGAGGAAATCCCGACACATGAAGACATGGAGGGATAAACAGTGTATAAACAGCGTATTTGCGTACATGGTTGTAATTCAGGAGCTTCATCACACTAAGAGGTTTTTCCAGTCCACAAGTGGCCTGGTATGTGCAGTGAGTCAGTGTTTTAACACTGCAGGATGTTCTCTCCATGACTCTGAGTCAACTCCTCAGCTTCTGTCATTGTCATCCTACTCCTCCTCCTCCTCCTCCTCCTCCTCCTCCTCCTCTTCATCAGCTCCTCCTCAGGTCTATTTTTCTCTCCGTGCCACCGCCGGAGGATTAACTCCGGGTTATTCGAGGAGAGCAGATCCTTCCCTAATAGCCTTATGACACCATGTCCGGGCTTCATGACTCTGCAGATACTCGCACCTGAGGTCACCTGCAGAACATTATGACTGCTCTGCTCTCGGTCCACACTGTCATGCATTCACACGTCACATGCCTCAGTGAGCCTTGGTCGTCCATTACACCATCACGGTTCACACCTTTTCCTTACTCAGGACCCGTTTACAAGACAAGGGCACATCATTTTTCCTTTGTTTCAGAAAAGTTTCCCTTTTGTGATTGAAAAACTATGTCCATTTCCATGGAAATGTCAGAAACACTGAAAACGATTTAGTTTTCTTGTTGGGCCATTAGTTGGTGCTGTTGTTTGTTTCCATAATAAAACCACACACACATGCAGCAGAGAACAATCCGCTCTAAACATTAACAACGGTAGAACACCAACATTCTTGTGGGCAGATGACCAAGTTGGATTGGTCATCTGCTCTGGTCATCTGCGTCTGGTTATCACTCTTCTCCTATGACTTGATTTAAGCTCTAAACACTAACAATGTTCGGACACAGACATTCTAGTGTACAGACGACCAAGTTGGATTGTTATTACAGTGACTGTCAAAATAAAACTACCAAGTTCCAGGAGAATATGGACTGGGAGTCATGACAAGATGGAGGAAACATTGTTCTGATTGTCAAGCTACTGAGCATGTGCACAACTACTAGCTACTACAGCCGTGGTGAACAGGACCACGAGCACAATCAGAATAAAGGACAAGGAACAGAGTTTTGTTGTTGGAACATTTTGAAATGTTTCATTTTGAGAGCCATTCTCATTAGATTGCATTCTCCCTTAAATGCTATGAAAGTTATCCGTTTTCACCTAAAAAAGACAGAGAATTAGGAGCAGCTTCTTTCCTCAGGCACGGCACAGCATGTTACGGTATGGCACAGTACGGTACCCAGACCCAACTCTGTTGCGTCGTGTCGTTACAGAGGGTACGGTTCAAATGGAGACAGTGTTAAAATGAACGCTGCAGGTATGCAACAGTCATCTCAGCCCTCTTGGGACCAACGTGGAAGTTGTGAAACCAAGTTAACAAAACAACCAGTGTGCCTAAAGTTGAGTATGTAAATAACAGAGGATTCATACGGCCGACAAGATTTTAAATATTGCGGGCTTGTATTGAATGACGGAAATCACTGGCAGGTTATCTGATATTCAAGGAGCAAGGAAAAGCCTGACATACCTCATCGACTAACAAGAGATAAGCAGGTGCAGCTTTCATTCTTGGAATTTCCCATCATGACTTTTGTCCTAGTCCGGATGTTTATGTTTTCGCAATCATGGAAAACATGTACCGAACGTGTGTGAGCGCAAAGCGTGTCTCAGCTGGACGCTTCACGCTGGCTTCTGCACGCCATGTTTGGATTTCACAACCTGCAGGGTGTTAAAGAAAAGATGTGGATCAAAATGTTTAGTTCCGAAGGAGAGCCAATAACAGAAGGCCCTTCCCGACACAAAGCAGCAGCGCAAGAGATAGCAACCTTTTTATGACACTGTTTGCAGCACTCAAACGTCTCCTCTGATTCCTCTGCCTTCCACACATCGATTGTGTTCATCTTGTGAAATACACCGCTGGATCATAAAACACCATGAAACATCAGGTGTGTGCAGCAGGTGATGTCACGTTTGGGGTTTTTCCACTATTTTAAACCTGAGGACAAAGAGTGAAACAAACCATTCTAGGTTTTCCAGTGTCACATTCGGGGAACACAGAGTGGCACTGAAAGAACAGCGAGGAAATATCCTCAGGACGCAGTGGAGATTTTATCAACAGTTTACTCACTCAGGCCTCGTTTACGAAATGTTCACAAGTTGAAACACAAAACTTCTTTACGATTTGGGTGTCCGTTTACACAACAACGGTGCTCGGAGTGACTAAAAACAAAGTTTTTTGGGAACAGCTCAAAAGGTGGAAATTTTCGTATCTGGAAACAAACAACAGCGCCCACCAGTGGCCCAACGTGAAAACTACATCATTTTCAGTGTTTCTGCCGTTGTCATGTAAACGGAACCTGTATCAATCACTACATTATACTGTGATTCAAATAAATGCTATGTGCTCAAATATTTCATTTTATCATATATATCTTATTTTATCTCATTTTATTATATATATATATATAATATCTAATGATTTCATTATTTCTATGTGAATCATTAAATCATGAACTAGGACTCTGCTGTGTTTTCTTTTCTTTCTCATTGTAATGTGTGTTTGAGGTGATGTTGTGAGGCTCTTTCATTCACAAACACTTCATCATCGAGCAGTCGGCAGAACGGAAAGAAAACGTTCTGCTCTCCTGCCTCACGTGACTCCACTGACAATAACAGTAATTTCACCTGTCACAACACGAGCTGCAGCTGGTGTTTTTGTGGTGGTGTGACGCCGCGACTCAGTTTGGTGAAGTGGCACCAAAGTCCCAGAAAAACACAAACAAAGGAGCAAAACAGGGTGAAAGTAGAACAACGGTTCAAAGCTTCTGCCAGGTTAAATGATTGTTTTTGTCGAGGGAGTCTGTCGGCCTTGAGGAGTCAGTTTTGTTCAGGAGAGGTCAGTTATCTTCTACAAAGGGCAAACTGAGGGCAAACAGACGCCAATATGAATATTCTCAAGATAACGTTTAACTAAAATAATGGGTTTTTATCTCAGATTTTTGGGGGTGACACAGTGATGTGGTGGCTGGGATGGGTCAGGTGAACTTTCTGTGAGGAGTCAGTAAGTTCTCCATATGTAAGTAGGTTTGATCTGGGTCCGACTCTGCAATTGTCCTGTGAAGCACATATGACCTCCACTGTGTCCTGCCTTCATCTCTAGTCAGCCGGGATTGGAGACAGAGAAAGTGGAGAAAGTTGACAGATTTAATTTCTATGGGTGGTAAAATATACAATTTGCTGTTAGCTATGTCCACAGTCAAAGGCCATGCTGACTCCACACTGAAAGGCTCCATTCATCAGCATGTTCAAAGCAGTAGTCCTGCTGTTGTGAAGCGATGGTGATAACCATTTCTCCACCATGCCATCCTCCACAAACGTTGAAGTTAGAGACACATTGGGACAGGAGGTTCACAAGCTTGGATCCTGATGACAGGGAACCACTGAGCAAAACCCTTGACCCACACTGCTCCCAGCATGGTGAACTATGAATAGGATGGTTTAAATGCAGACCAGTAATTTCCCCAAGAGGTTCAATAAAGTAACTTAACACCAGGAAAGAGCACAGGGTAATGGAGCAAACAAAGTGCTGTTTGTTGGACACAATGGTTTCCATTGTCTGGCATTTAAGGTGCTCAGCCTCCATTGGGGAATGGATTCACTTGAGTACTGCTTTTTCCACTGCCTTAACCACTTTACATGGCTAGTCACATTCACCCATTCACTCACACACTGATGGTGATGGCTGCCATGTAAAGAGCCCAGTCCATCCACTAATAGAAAGTGGAAATGCAACCTGGACAAGGTGGTACCCTTCTGATTTTACTAACTAGGCTAAAGATACCCACGTGAATGTGATTTATTCCTTCTACTGAGGTGAAAATCCCCCACAGAACGGCCTCTGTACAAGAACAAACCCGTCTTTTTGCTTTGAGGTGAGAGTGATAACCACGAGAACAACGTGCTGCCCTCAACCAGTCATACATTCATCTTCCAAAGATCGAGAAACAATCAGTCAAAGGCAAAAGCTCAAAAATGCTCTTGATACACACCAAAACAGTGTAGACGTCACTGACTTTATATTGACGTCATTCATCCAATAGACCTTGTTCTAGATTAACCTGATGGCCAATACCCAAAATAATAGCGCTCTTTTTCCAAAGGGTATAAGAAGAAAGTCAAAGAAAGAGGTCCGATTAGAGGCAGATTTGAAGGCAGTGGTGGATAAGTGAGGAACTTAAACACATCGATTTGCTTCTAATTTCATCTCTGCCCCTAGAACTCCAAGTACTAAAATGTTATAAATAATCGCAGAGTATAGAGGGATGGTTCAATTTGATCCTCATCTAATGTAGGCACAACCTTCTGGACACCACACGATCGCCAAACAACCAAACTGAGCCAGCAGGTCTTTGGATTCTGAGTAAGCTCATGGAGAGAACATGCAAACTCCACACAGAAAGGCCTATCTCTGTCCCATTTTGCACATACATCACTACAATGATCTTGTTCACTGCAGCATGAGGAAGAATACCGCCACAAGGTGAGCCTGGCCACAGTCAGCTATTAGCATAGCCACCAGCTAGCTAGTTAGCAAACTAACTGGTTCATGGTTACAATCCTACTCAGAGAACCATGGCCAAGACAGACAGTGTCCAAATATGAAGTGTCATTACTAAGGCCGATGTTTAAAATCCAGAGTTCTTTGTCAAAGTGGAATATAGTTCAAAACCAAGTACCAAAGCAGAAGAGTGAAATCAAAAGTGGCATAAAATAAAAAATAGGTCTTGTTACATGGTAAATATGATCTATAAACAAGGATTACAGACATTGTGACAAAAATGTTTAGTTGAATCAGATGGATCTGTGTGGCCTTGTTTGGGGGCTTTAAATGCTCCAGTGTGACTGCGCTGCTCTTACCTGAGACCCCTGAAGGTTCGCCCCTCACCCCAACATGGGTCACATGGTCTTTATTTACTGGCAGCTGCTTGGCACACGTTGCAGAGCTGCGGCGGACGCACAGGAGTGGATGTGAGGCCTGACGGGATTGCTGCGCTGATTATGACTCCATCAGACAGGCAGTAATTGTGAAGTAGATGTGAGGAGGCAGGCGGAGGCGGGAGAGGCAGGGGGCCAGAGGAAGGAGGTCCGGCACACAACGTGCTGCTGCTGGAAACCATTCCTACCTGTGGGTGTTGTTCAAGCAAAGCTGCAGTGTCAGTGCGCCTCCTGCCAGGAGTCCTGCTATCTCCAGCCTTAATAGCATCCGCGGAGAGAGTTTTTCTTTTTTAATCCACACTGGGGCTCCACCAGGGAAATCAATTAACAGCAGCTAATGGCAACACCGGTACTTTTCCCTTTAATCTATTTCCACTTGTTTCGGGGACAGAGGTGTGCAGGGAGGGAGGATGTTTTGCAGGAGCTCTCCACATGTCTGTGTGCCTCAGTGATTTTATCAGATTATCTCTTTTACTTTCCCTCCTGTCTGCCTAAAAGAGATGTCCTGAGTGCTCGATTTCTATGTCACGTTTTCACTCCAGCTGCTAGCCCGATGAACCGCGAGCAGTGATGGACCATAAATATGTCGACCTTCCTCCTAGCAGAACCGTTTCCTCCTCAAAGTGCATCAAGTTTCACAATATTTAATGGAGTCATCACCTGGAAATTCCATATTTCCTGGTTAAATCATGTATATTGGTGTTAGACCTCAGTTAAAACCTGCCTGAGAAACTGAAGTTTGAAAGTGGCTGAGATTTTTTTGTTTGGGCTCTGTTCAAACCACAATCGCCCACAACGGGGCGCACCCTAAAACAGAAGGTTTTGATTGTCACCACAACAAGAGGCTAATTTCACAATCCTATTAAATTTAGCTGTTAGCTGCTGACAGGACTGGTATAAATGTTGAACCCCATGTGATTTACAAATGACCCTGTATTTCTTTTTAAATCTCCGGGGTCTGTTGCTCTGCAGTGTCAATGTTTGTAGACGGCTCCACGATCGTTTTTAAATTTTCGTGTGAGCAAAGAAGCGCTATGGTATTTTTATCCATGATTGACAGTTCCTGCAACCTATCATTACACACCTAACATCTGTACTAGTCAAACTCTCGCAGGTACTCTCACAAGAGAAAGTTACAGTATGAAAAAAGGTCAGGACAAGCTCTATGTTTGTTTGTTTTTTTTCCTAATAAATTTTCAGAAATGATTTCAAGACAATTTAAGGGAGCCTGGGTACTTGAGAACACCACCTGATGGCTACTTTAAGGCATTTAAGCAAGGAATTTGGGA
Organism: Parablennius parvicornis; assembly: GCA_900302745.1. Lineage (NCBI taxonomy): Eukaryota > Metazoa > Chordata > Actinopteri > Blenniiformes > Blenniidae > Parablennius > Parablennius parvicornis. Next base: position 13,282 of record OMNM01048946.1, read on the forward strand.
CTTCTATATGGGTCAGTGACTTTTTTTCCTGCAGGCTGGATGTTCAATATCCTTTATATAGTAGCTTTCATCTCGTTAGCCTGTTAACTTAGTCACTGCCTCTGACTCAACCTCGTCCAATTCTGTCTCTATGTCTTCATCCTATTAGCCTGTTAGGACGACCACCTCCACACATTTCAATGAACACAGACGGGCATTTAGAAAACTGCTGAGTCATTCATGTGAACTGGAAATTGTTATCATGCGAAACAATCCGAGTCATACCTCAGATATTACAGTTATGTGATCGCTTTTGTCTGATGTCATATATCCTTTAATAACGTTTCTCCTCATGAAACTGTCATGTGGTTATAGTTAGAGTCAGAGTAACTGAGCTCAGTTGAAGAAATGATCCATCTATCGTATGCCAATGGAACCAGTTTGAAGTGTCAGAAACCCTGCAGGGATTCTGATCAGCTGACTTTGGTGGATCAATACGGTTCAGAAACACTGTGATCCTCCTGCGAGGGACGAGGCTGATGGGATCGGCCTCTAAGTCCATTATCTGCAGCCTAAATCCAAACTGAACTGTCTGACGTCGTCTACCTGCAGCAAACACAATCATCCGTATAGGTTTTGGCATCTGTTCCGGTTCATGCACATTTTCCTGCTTTTCATCCTATAAATCTGCAAATTTCAAACTTTACTCATAGAAACACTGTGGAAACGGGGCCTGACACTGAGACTTTAGATATAGATACTGTCCAGTGGCCGCTGCTCCAGCTAAGCGTCAGACAAAGCCTCCACGTTTACAGATTCTCTGATCCCATTATAAATCCTCACATTCATCCTTTCTCCCAACTGTGAAGGAAAAATTGTACTTTTCTGCCAGCGACTAAGATGATGAAAAGATATTCAGATCATCAAATATCGAGTCTGTACAATTCAAGTAAGGGTCCAAATTACTTCTCTATGTTCTTATTATGTAAAACCAACAATAAAATCTATAAAAGTTGGTTTAGAGCCAAAAATACTTGAGAAGCAGTTCTTAACATCGATGTTTCCCAGAAAGCAGCAGATTAGATAACAAAAACAAGGTGTCGTCTCATGGTGAGTTCTCCTTTTCAGCGGGGGCCGTGACAAACGGAGGAGTAACAAACACATCACACCAGATGTCTGCGGCCAGCCTGAGCGGCTATAATTAGCCAGACACACTTGAGTGGGAGCCAGGGGAGAAGCATATCTGCAGGAGGTGAAGACCACAGCGTCCCCAGTGCTGCTGGGAACCTCTCAACTCATCCTATAGTCTCCGCTGGAAACCAGCGTGAGCCCGGCGAGGCACCGCCACACTGTCAGGAACACTCACGGGCCCTGAAACCTGCACGTTATCTACAAACAAAAGCCACATAAACGCAGCGTCAAGCTTCTCTCGGCTGTAAAGAGAGAAGCTTAAAACTGCATCAGTACATTCAGTACAGATTTAATCTCTTCAAGTTTGGGTGGTTTCATTTTTTTTTTTTTTGCCTCGATTCAGCTTGTTTGTGTCTCTTTCTCCAGCTGTCGTTGGGATCCAGTGACGTGGGCAAGGCAGCGTTTCAATGAAGATTTAAGAGGAAACACTGGAAAAAAGGAAACTTCACATATAGGTTAAAAAATAATACAAGATGTTGTAATAAGTAAAAAAAAAAAAATAATAATAATAATAATCTGCCAATGAAACTAGTGAAGATTCTCTGAAATCAGCTGGGAAAACACATTCTTAGCTGTGTTTTATGATTATTGTGAACCCACTGAGCAAAGAGTGGTCCAAAAGATGTCTTTGAGACGTCATGTCCTTCTATCTTTAAGACGTCTTCAGGGAGGCCAGAATTAAAGTTGTGTGAACGTCCTGTTTAGATGTCATATGACCGTCCAAACAAGACCTCTGGATGACGTGACGCAATGAAAAAAAAAAAAAGTGTGAAACCACTTGGGATCAAAAACAAACCACTTTCATGACAAGTGTGACTCCTGACCACTGGACCAACAGTGCACTAATTTTCAGTTCTATAGTTGTGACACAATTCTAGATTGAAGTCTACCACCTGCTTGAAATGAGATTAGAAATTGGCATAATTCCTGACTCTTATTCTTCAATGCTTTGTTGAAATGTTAATTCATAACACAAGTGATTTTGCCTCCAAGTTCTACAAGAGCTGCTGCTTGTAAGACAGAAAAAAATGTAACTAGTTTATATATATTATATAGCAAAAAGTGCCATGTACAGACTGGACTGGGTAACAGATGACAGGTCTGCAGCGGCTTGTTTTTTCCTCTTCTGACCACCAATTCACACTGAAAGCTTCCTCATCCATTCATCCTCTCATTCATTCATGGAGTCAGATTAGTGCTGTCTAATCCCTGGTTGCTCTATCCTCACTCCTCCACCCTGTTTGAGTACTGGATGTGAAATCTGGTGGGACAAGAGCAGCAGGAGGAGGAAGGGGAGGTGCTGACAGTTTTTCCTTCCTCTTTTTTTCCTGAATTTATTGTTCACAGATTATTGCACAAAAATCACACAGCCAGCCTCGGATAATCGCAAATACGCAAATAAATCCAGATGACCTATAATCCAACCGACACTCGTCTCCTGCTGTTGGAGGAGAAGCAGAAAATAAATAAATAAATAAATATTTGTGCCCCCAATAAAACAAACGTATTTATTGCTTTTCAACAGTAATAGAAAGATTAAAAAAATGTTCCTGAATGTTACAAGAGTTTCACTTTTGCTGTGTTGTTTATTTATATTTATGAGAAGAAACAATACAGCAGGTTTCAAAAAATTGTGACTTTTAAGATGGTAAAAAAATATATCCTCATTCAAGATTCAAGATTCAAGATCAGAAACTAACTGTAATCATGAAAATTAGTCAATCCCCAATTTCACATGAAAGTATATTTTACTCATATAATGAAAAATCAGCCAGTTGATCAATTTTGTTGCATGGAATTAAAAAATATATATATAGCCTATTAGTAAGATCCATTGGGTTTGTTTAGGTTAATTACTTCTTTTGTAATATTTCAGGAAAACACACAGAATGTTTCACCTTTACAATCATATTTAATGTGTATTTGATGAGATTCTAGCTCTTTGGAATGGAATCATTGATATTTTAAGTCTAAAGAATTGTCTAGCAGTTAAAAAAAACAAAAAAAAATTTCACATTCAAGACTGACTCAAATCAAGATCTTTAAATGTTTTTTTTTTTTAACCATTTCTGGGTATGAAATATTATTGTTTTCCCTCTAATACCTGTAAAAGATTACAGAATACAGATCCTACCATTCTGTGGTTAAATGTGTTATTTGACGCAAAGGATAAACATGAAATATCAGAAGCATCAGACAAAATAAACTGTTGTCACAACAGTGCGTCTTCACTTTAAAAGTGTAAATGGAGAAGAAACGCAAAGTTACCCAACATGGTCACTTCACTCATAAGTAAATACACAAACAAACTATAATATTAAGAGAGGCAAAGACATGAAATAAACAACTGAATTTCTGGAAATGTTTCTTTAAAACCAACCTTCTCTTGTTCATGTTTGTGTATTTTGAGCAAATCAAAGTCACACAGAAGCCACGTTTTACTGAAATGAGAAAAATCGGATTAAACATAGAAGTAATTCTCTTATTCCCGATATGCTCATTATTGCAGGTTTGCAGGTCATGCAGAAATAAAAAGCATTATATAACCCTCTTGTGAGATATTAGCTTAATTCCCATCATGTGGCTGTTGCAGGAATTTTCTCCCACATGAGCAGAAACATCATGAAAGGAATGTGTGAGCGCAGGATGAACGGAGGGGAAAGGAGGGATGTCAGGAGGGCAGAAGGTAGTAAGAGACTGCTCTCCTCCCCCGTGAC
>OMNM01048948.1:0-16406 GCA_900302745.1 Parablennius parvicornis
GCGAGCCTGGCCGCTGCGGCGTGCGGACCGGGGCCACACTCACTCAGCGCTGTAGGGTGACGTGTTTGGAGTGCAGCCAGAGCACGAGGGCAGTCTCTGCTGGGATCTTTGTTTTCACGTCCAAATGGACCTTTTCCCCCGCATCTGTAAACAGGACATGGTTCTCACACCGGAGACAATTATAAGTGTGCTGGCACATGTGAAAACGCGTTTCAGTCTGAGCATGAACTCAGTGCACGCTCATGGTGGACACCATTTGTGAGTTAATAGCTGCGGAAAATCTCTACATTTAGCTGCAACTCATAATTAAAGTGAGGTGTAAAAAAGAACCAGGTCAAATTTAATCTCATATTTCAAGCTACAACAAACACTCTAAATCCAGCAATGGAAGCATTATTCCTGCCTGGATTGCTTGCATTCTTTTAGTTCGGGGACAGGAAGTGTTTTTCAAAGTCTACATGGTTCAACAAATGCCAGAACAATTAAGTGAGGCCTGCTAACTCAAATTGAAACAGATCAAGTCATGGTCTGAATGTCCTTGTCAGAAGTTCTTCATTGTGTTTCAGACAGTCTGATCAGCCATCACATCATGAATGTGATACTTCTCATTGTGTCTTTATATCAGCTCTCATTCCTGAACATAAAGTGCCCGAATAACTGAGGCAACAAGTGCCAACGAATCAACATTCTTACAAAAGAGGATCCCAAGCCTTCCCAGCTTTGAGCTGATTTAACATCAGCTGTTGCAATTCAGTCGTGTTGATCCAAACAACGAGTGCAGAGTTGCATTGTGGTGCAATTGTTTGTCAGCATGAAAAGTGGAACAAATTGTAGCAGGATGTCTGATTCGCAGTAAATATAGCCTTTTTGGTATTGTAGGAGTTCCAGGAGCTTCACTGCCCTCCTAACTTGAGGTTTTGAGGTTTTGCAGCTGTTGGAGAAATATTAAAGGTTGTTCACGTGTGCATACGACACTGCAGCACTTCAAGTTACCCTCGTGGCTACTTGTGGTTTCTTAAGAATTCCTGTAGATAACCATAAACTTATCCACATAAATCTTAACAAATCGACTTTGTAGAACCCCGTCACCCAAAACAATTTGTTCCTTCTCTCTCGTCATTAGAAGATGTTTTACAACTTGCTCCATTACAACACCTATCACTTATTTCCCTCTGCAGGACTGACACGTCATTACATCTAATGGAAAATGAAATAATAATTTAATTGTGCACAGATCCAGGATCCTAGAATGGAGGTGTACGCTCGTCTCTCTCTAGCTCCATGGGCTGCAGTGAAGAGAACAGCCATCAATGTGTAACTGAGTGAAGATAAAAATGTTTCTGAAGCTGCAACACCAAGTGCATGTCTTTGAATGTGTCAGTCTGTTGTAGTTGCATTACCACAATGAGGTAGAGATTAGGATTACACAATGCATGGCTTCGTGTTTGGTCAATCAGAAGGAGCATTAGCCTTCCACACACTGTGATTTGAACAATCTTGTCACAGACTGCCACACTGTACCACATAAACTGAGCCACGGCAGGAAGTTTGCTGTACGCAGCCTGTACAATTAAAAAGGTACGCATGATTGCGTAATATGTGATCACGTCCCAAACGTAAACATAAAAGGATTGTTGCGGTTGTGACATGATGGTTTTGCAGAGGGAGCCTCAGGTAAAGCACTTGTTTGCGTTTATTAGCATTTACTGGCATTTTTCATTAGCATCTACCGCTCTGGTCTTTCATTTTCCAGCAAAACACACTCCATGTAAACGACACAGCAGCTACACCGTCTGATATTGTTTGCGGGCCTACGAGCACCGCCTCAGCCGTCCATGACTCAGGCTCAAGGTGCGATATTACGACCGCCGATTAGAGCCACGACCAAACATTTCACAACAACTCTCCCACATCGCAATCTTTCGTCTGCGACGGCTGAAAAACCACAGTGCGTAGAAAGTCTTAAGGCACCATTTATACAACAGGACTTCCAGTAAAGACACACTGTTTTTGCATTTTTATTTCAGAACAGTTTTTTGTTTTGATGATAACGTTTTGAATATGATGTCCATTTACAAGAAAAGGTGTCATTTTCCTATGAGGCCACTAATTGGTGTTGTGTCTAAGTGATGTAAAAAAAAATAAATAAAAAACATGCACAGATGCACACAGAGATAGTACTCTGTAAACATTGTAACTCCTTTAACTGTCACTCCTTTAAATGTCAGTCTCTGTATGTAAGAAAAAAAACTTCCATATGAGATAGAGGCGAGCAAATGGTGGAGGAAATGTAGAAAATGAAAAATGGAAAATGTTGCATGTGCATTGATTATGAATGAATCCTTCTCAAGCATGTGCAGAACTATTTACTACAACCAGAGTGCACCTGTATCAGACCAGCGTTTCAGAAAAATTGAATCGAAGCATTTTTAGAAATTTTGCAGTTTCAGTAGCTCCAAGCACAGCTGTCATGTAAACGGTCCACTCGAGTCAAAGAAAGTTTTATGTTTTCACGTGAAAACGTTGTGTAAATGAGGCCTGAGTAATCCCACCAGGTCACTGCTGATGTAAATTAGGAGCAAGAGAAAGAGCACCGTTATATCATGAACCAAATCCCAAAACACATAGACTGAAGTGTTTACTTTTATCACAAATCATATTGTTATTGCAGTAATCAGTAAGATTCCTGCATGATGACCGGACATTGTACAGCCTGAGTAGAGATGGTTTTGTTCCAGCAACAAAAGACAACATCTGTTTTAAATGTCCTGTGTGGGATCTCCCTGTCCAATCATTCCTGCTCCTTCAGAGGGAAATGCTGCATTCATATATCACATTCATATCTCCTGTTATAACGTCTTGAATGCTCAAGGTTGAACTTTGTCGATGTTTAAGAGATCAACATTGATGACAAAAAAAAACAGCAACATTCCTACAAATACTCATTGAGTGGTATAACAATTTTTGTGAACAGTTTTTGTGTGTTGGAAGAGTGTGGAGACAGCAGAAGGATGTTGGCTTTGATCTGGTCACTTCCCTCAGAGGAACACTGGGATTAACACAGCAGGGGGTCGGAATAACTTCTCCCTGGAGGAATAGACGCTCAGCTGATGTTTATTGCGCGCTCGCTTATTTTTACACAAGTTCTCAATGCGGACTAACACTCACATGTACAATACCTGCCCAAATATATCATATACACGTACATAACGGTGAAAAAGTCTAAAACCTATTCATCTGTAATGCTGGAATTGCTAAATGTCACTGTTACTGAGTATTTAATTTGATGAAAAGTGGCCAAATGTCGGTCATAATAAAAGAACCCTCCAGTAAACGGTTACTTTTACAATAACTCTGATTTTGGTTGAAGAAAAGCATGGAAGTTGTCCCACTGTAAGTCGCATTAGCATTAGCTTTAGCGTTTGTCTGAGCTGTTCTGTTGCTGTGATAAGTGAACATTTTTTTTATTGTGTTATTTATTTTGATTGCAGCACTTTGGCTCAAACCATTTTATAAATAAATGTGGATTTCATAAGTTTGCGTTCAGGAGTTTGGATAAGCATTGAGAATGAGATTATACAGCATCTTCCTCCCAATGACTTACTTTCAGGCCTCGTTAACGCCACAACGTTTTCAAGTCAAAAGGGGATTAATGACACATGATTACTTTAGTTTAGTAACTAGTACTTGTGTGCATTCTCAGTAGATAGGCAGTCAGAAGAATATTTCAAAACTTGACAGAACAATGTTATGACTTCTAGTCCATATTTTCCTGGACTTGGTAGTTTTATTTTGACAGTCACTGTAATAACAATCCAACTTGGTCGTCTGTCCTCCAGAATGTTTTCCCATTGTTCATGTTCAGAGCTCATTGTTCTCTGTGTGTATGTGCATGTGTGTGTGTGGTTTCCGTACTAAAACAAACAAGAGCACCCACTAGTGGCCTTACAGGAAAACTACACTGTTTTCAGTGTTTTTGCGGACATCGTTTACAAAATGTTGCCATGTCAATACGCAACATTTCTGAATCGAACACTCAATGTCAATGCCTTTTTACTTATCATGTAAAAGGGACATCAAATTGAAAAATCACGTTTTCATTTTGAGTAACTGACATTCTGCCATCAAGTAGAGATGATATCAAGTGAACATGAGATATGTGACAATGTTGAGTATTGTGGTAACGATAAAAATCTTGCCTCTGAATATATTTAGTATCTTAGTTATAGTTTTTAGTTTTTTTTCCTGAAAACATGATGTCACTTAATTGTATATTTCGGCGTCATGAGTTGAAATAGGTCTTTATATTATTTTATTATTTTCGCTCCATCACAGGTAATTTCTGCTCCCTACCTGCTCTGTAATCAGCAGCGGCGCTTCCAGGCGCCGCCATCTGGGGAGGTGGACGTGCAGACACGTTAGTTTCCAGCTCCCTCGCTCAGGCAGACTGCTCAATTTACTTACCAACCGGAGCAGAAAATGCAGTGTCTGTCAATGACTCTATTTTAGTCCCCACTGGATGAGAACTGGTTCCATGCAGCATGTGAAAGTATCGCCACGGTGGGAGTGGCATGTTGTCAACTCTAAAGTGTGTTGGGGGGGTGAGATTGTCAGAATCCCAGCTGGTGCTTCTCGCTGGTACTAGGAGCTCTGAGGAAGTGGAACTGTTATTGGGATGAATGAAACTCGCTGCTTTGCACCACAGGGTGACAGGTGTGCCTGTAAGGCAAGTCCTTTAAAAAAAACCATCCGGTGTTGAGTTGTCTCTCTGCAAACTGGCTTTGAACGCGCTCGTCCAGCCACCGTGGAAGGGCTGGCTGTTTTATGCATTCCTCAGCGGGTTTTTAGTGCCGTCAATAGACAGCTGCACGAGGAAACGTGTGACGATCAATGCAGTGGCACAGATGCATGTAAATTGACCGAACACAAAGAGCCACGGCTTTGTACTGGGCTGTCATTACAACACATCTCGCTGTCGTTAAGGTGATATTTATTGAGCACTCCACTCCGGTAATCATTTCAGTTATTCCTGTCATGTACAGTCCGGTCTGCTTCCTTCTGGTGTTTGGATTCTGCACACGTACCTTTAAAAGGTCACAGGGGGGGGAGACTGGAGCAAAGTGCTCTGGGCTCAAGGAAAGTGCTGAATAATAAGACCTATTGTGTAGATAGAGCAACCAGAGCTTTTTGATCAACATCAGGGAGCCATTAAAGTCATGTTAGAATCCTTGTAATTAATAGAACTTGATGGTGAAATCTAATCCCCCTATTTAACTATCAAGAAAAATGAAGCCATTGTAATTGTATGTGTTTAGATAATGAAACTGGTCAAGTTACTCAGTCTAAAAATTTCAAATTGGTCATATTATGCAAAATTCACTTTCTAACCGTTTTCCAACAACAATAATCGTCCTTATACCTGGAATATACCAGAAATGAAGAAAGTCTGTCGTCTCTCTCCCTGGCTTGTTTCAGGTTTTAAAAACGAGCCAATAAGAAATCAAAACCCTATATAGTGTCATCAGGGGTCTAGCCAATCCCAATCAAGGTAGGCCCTCACTTTGACTCCTCCCACAATTAATATGAGATCTTTAATTTATAGGTGTTATCACCTGGTATTCTCTCATATCCAAGCAGGTACTTAATCAGCTTAATGTGGTTTCAATAACAAAGACACTATTGAAGTAGTAATTAAATAGACCTAATTGGTTGCATTTAAGTTAAAAAAAAAAAAAAATGGCTCAAGTTTGAGGATTAGGTGGTGATGATGGACAGTTAATATTGATCAGGATAAACAAAATCTTTTTGGTGCTCAAACATTATTAACAGATAATTCAACTCTATTCTTCTGATGTCTGTTGACCAAATTAATTCAGACAATAAGTAATTTGAAGAAAAGTAGCACTCATTGAGGGTAACCAATCAAGACAGCCTGTGGAAAGAATCTGTTTGCTGCACATTCACTTTGGCTTTTGGTGACAGCAGAATATGAGGAAGTTCAGTGTTTTTTTTTTTTGTTTTTTTTTTTACGATTGTGCGGAAACAAACCCATTTGAGTCTATAAAGTCGTCTGGGTCGTCTCTGAGTCACGGTATGTTGACGCGTTCCTCCCCTCCGTTAGCTTCTGGCGCAGCTTCAGCCTCATTTGTGAGGTAAAAATACATCCCATCTCCTTTAACCAGGGTACAGTCGGGCTAATCACAGTCGAGATAGAGATGAGTGGGCTAAAAATAACCAGCAGTGGGATCAAAGGCAGCTGTCCCGCTCTGCGTCGCTGCATTCAATCAGAACCGCTGCAGCTTTACCTTGAGGTGGAGGCCCGACAGTGTGAGGCTGCGTCATGTATTTGAATAAGGGACTGAGGACATACACTTTAGACTTTTTGTTAAAAACAAAACACACCATTTCAAGATACATTTCTTGAGCTTCAGAATTTGTGGATGGTATTGGTCCTCCTCGTAGAAACAGTCGCACTGAACTCTTCCCTCCCTCAGTGTTTCTCTCTGCTGCACTTTATATAACCTTTAGCCATATGGGAGACATTTGGCTTCTCTTTATTAAGCTTTTTAACAGCTCATTCGCCACTAACTCCTTCCTCAATCTTACAAATGATATGCTGTAATAAGGATTATTTTCCACATTACACAGAGTCATTAGGATTTTTTTTTTTTTTGTTGAACCCTATTATCAAAAATGAAATACCTTTTAAATGGAAAAAATAAGGCATTATTTCTCTACCCAAACATGTGATTTTTCTGGTATTGACTTCAGTGAGTGAAAATACAAAAGTATCGTCAGCAGAAAGAAGGCTCCAGAGGAAAAAAGAAGAAAAAATAAAGAAAGCTGCATAATTACGTCTCAAAGGTTTATATACAGTTACATCAATGCTACAAATCAGCGGTCATAAGGTTTTGAATTGACCCGGCCATTGAATTTCTTGTAGGAAAGTGTTTTCCTGGTGTGTGATCTTACATTGTTATGTAATTTATCAATCATAATTGAAAAATCACACCCCAGAGGAATCTGAGAATATTTCAAACCATCAAAATCAATGTAACTGAGGTTACATTGGACTAACTGTAACCCTCCAACCAAACCAACCATATTAGTCTTCATTATCACAGTGCTTTTCTGTGTGCGGTTGCATTGCAGTGATAAAATCTTTGTTTCACTGGATACACGCCCCTTGTTTGGGTAATGATGTCATTGTACGGAAATGAAGAGGCCCCTCGCCGCTCTGCTGCTTTAGATGGAGGCAGGGAATCACCCTAAACATCTGCACAAAGACGGGCGGAGACGTGAGTCAGACATTCCCTAACAACTGGGGTGTTTATTTAAAGGATGCTTCAGTTGGTCATCTGGCCGAGCAGCTGGTACTCGTTCTGGACCGACTGAGATATGATCACCAGTGCTGTTTTAGACCTTTGATTAGTGGTGGAAATTATCAGACGCTTCACATGTAACTGAAGGCCGACATCTGAAGACAGTCCTATGGAGGTGAAGCTCACATTACTATAGTTGTACCCCTCCAGGAACAAAGAGGAGGTCCAGGGGTTTTCCCTCCAGCCTCAACCTTACTACCACCATTCTTGTGCTATTAATAAAACCACCAGAGCTTCCTGTCTCCCTCTCTCTCTCTCTGCTTCTTACTTGTTGCCCCTTCCCATTTAAGACCGTCTCGACCACTCGTGCTCCCACTGCCACACGACCCGCTGCGCTCGGCAGGAATTCCCTCCCTCTTCCTGCGAACGCCCCTCCTCAAAGAAAGGCCAAAGCTCGAGAGGTGTCCAAGGAGAAGCAGGGCAGAAGTGACTGCGCTTTCAGGGAGCAAACACTTCTCTTCAGGCTGGGGACAGAGTTCCGTGATCAAGGCCCGGGACGAAGGCGTACCAGGATCAGGGACAGGGACGAAGGAGTACCGTGATCATTGACAGGGACGAAGGAGTACCGTGATCAGGGACAGGGACGAAGGAGTACCGTGATCAGGGACAGGGACGAAGGAGTACCGTGATCAGGGGGTGGGGATGGTTTTTGGTGGGCAGCATGTGGTGTCTTCAGTGTGCGTCCGACAGGACTCAGTCCTTGCTGGAGCTGGAGACAGACAGCTGGTGAGTGTGTTTGTGCTGCTGTAGAACACATGTAATGTATTTGCTCTTGGACTGTTGGTGGATGTTGAACTGATTGCCAGCCTCCACTGAGGAAGGAGTCATTAATATCAAACAGAATTTCTGCTGTCTCTTATTCAGAAAACTGGCTTCCATGCAGTGTTTTTTGAGTGGCAGGTCAGGGTAATTAATTCATGGCCGTGGTGCGACGGTGGGAAGAGGCTTTAGTTTGAAAGAGCCACTCTGCAGCTTGGTGAAGAAACATCTCCAGGGGACGTGTTGACAACAGAGCTGTCCTCACTGCGCTTGCTCCGTTTGATAGATCAGTCGCATCATTAAGATTCAATCAGAATTTATGCTCTGTCACGAAAAGCCATGGGACCATGAGGGTTTTTGAATTGAAATGTGGGCCTGGTGTCCGGGGCAGAGTGAGTGTAGCAGGATGATGTTTTTCTATTGGTGGACTGGAGAGTTAGGTTGTTATCCGGTTGCCTCAAGGCCTTTTTAATCAGTGGATTTAAAGTTAATGCGTCAACTTGGGGCAACTTTGAAGACCAAGAGTTTCATTTTCGTTATAACTCTTTAAAATGATTTGATTTTCTCTATTCCTGTGAATCATACATGCAGATCTGCTACAGTCACTTTTACTCACCTTTTACTTTTACAGTTTTGAAACCTGAATACAATTGTAAGTAAACAGTTAAACTTAGCTTAGACAGAAGTTTTGCTATAATGGCACAGCTCTAACTTTATAACAAGAGGTGTTTGATAATGTTGATTTTCCAATCCGATACCACGTAAAACGGTTGCTGATACCAACATTATTGGTACTTTATACAATAATGTAACACATGACAGGAACCCAAAGATCAGTGGAGTAACAAAAGAATTGATAGTATTACAATGAATTATAGCTATTAAAAAGATACTGGGGCAGTAATAGATAGATTCAATATTAGACTCCATTTCAGAGAAAAGTAATTTTTTTTGTTTCAGCAATTTGGTTGTTTTGATGACTTTCAATGTCTTTAAAGATTTTTGGCTATTTTATGAAATTACCAACTTAACAAGCATAACTTGCTGGTTTTAGTTCTTAAAGTTATTAAGGTTTTCTGACACATTTAGTTCAGAGAAGCCTCAACGTTGACATTTTATGAAAGTGAAAACCAGTGTGTGATGGCCATTAAGGCCCCGAAGCAGCGTTGCTCAGTTGGAGGATCTTTGTTTATGTGACATGTCTTTGAGTAATGGCATCTTGACACTGTATTGTCTACTGGAAAGTCTGACGAGGAAGAAGAACGCTGCTCATCAGATAGATCGGGATCAGTGGAAAAGTGCTGTAGTGCTCATTCTATAAAAACTGATTTTCCAGTTTTGACCTGCTTTTTTTTTTTTTTTTTTTTAAACCACAGGTTTCGTTCTCATGCCCCGTGTTTGCATTTGCACCTCCTTAGTTACAAGTTGACTGTACAAGTGATTAGACTGTAGACAAAACAGAAATGACGCCAATGCCCTTCACATGACTCGTCGGCTTTGTTAAAAATTCCATTACTCGGACCATAAAGCAAAAAGATAAATAAATGCAGAAGCAAACAGTACAGGAAGCTGGGGAAACACATGAGACACTTTTAGGGCTGTTAAAACCCGATTATCACATGAAGGAGACAGCAGCTCTGTGATCTCAGCGTCGCACCAAACCTCAGCCAATTTGCAAAAAATATGCTCAGTTGTGTCATTTGCAGTTTGTCATTACAAAGTTTTTGCTTCCAAAACATGTTTCTGGCCGTGGAAAGGAGAGAAAGCAGCTCATGAGTAAATATCTGAGTCTTTAGTGAATACCTCGAGCATTCAGACAGAGGTTGAAGCTTTAATTGCAGGTCCACATTGTGTTTAAACATTGTAGAAAAAATATCAGTCTTATCAGAAATCAGAAGACAGACTTTAAATGATGTTCTGTCAAAATATCAAGAAGAGGAGAGAGATAGTTTGTACAACACCAGCAACTTAATGACCGGAGACATTTGGACCAGCAGAGTTAGGGCTCTACCATACTTTCTGCGTTGTGCGTCCACAAGTGGCTTCAGCTTGCACGTGAACCGCACACACCTCCATTTATACTGTATTTCCGGTGGCTGGCATTCTCCTCCTTTCCTAAAGTTGTCAATATTTCACTCCAGGAGTTCTGAAACATCTGGCTCTTTATATTCTTTTAATTTTAAATACCAGCTGATCTCCTCACCTGCAGTGGGCTTCCATTGCTACTGCTATTCCTGACTCGAGCGTGTTGCGCATTCGGAGCCCACAGTCCACGGTCACAAAAATTTGACAGCGCGCTGTTGAAGGGAGAGGGGTCCACGCGAATCCTAAGCTGTGCTACATGCTACATGCTAAAGAGTCCTAGGGCTCGCACACGAGCAATGCTACATGTTAAACATGATTAAAGTCTAACTGGTACACTCATTAGCAGCTCGGTCCCTCGGTCTACAGTCAGCAGTGCTCATGGTGCAGTCTATAGATAGACGCTCCGCACTGCGCTATGTGTACTATGGACTCCAAGTTACTGGAGACTTCAAGACTGTTGGAGGTGACATAGCATCAACATAAACTGAAGTCATTTGCAGCAGTGCTTAGCCTTCCCCTATGGTTTGCGTATGAATTAGAATTGGATGCATTTGGTAAGTACTTGTATCGGTACTGGCAAGTTGCTTTAAAAAGGTGGCATTGACGCTCCCTGGCTTCTACAAGGTAAAATCTATTGAGTGTGAATGGGGAGCAACAAATTCTCTTTAGTCTAAGAGCAGTGGAGGAAATGCATCTATGTATATGATCCTTAAGTCAAATGAAAAAAAGTAGGATGTGGGGACAATGTTAACGATTTACCTGGAGCACTGGAAGCTAACAGAGAAGCTGGGCAAAGATTGTCTTCATGTACTTTAGAACTCCCAGGAACCTCCTTCCTGTATGTGTAGTACAGTTTACTGAACCTACTGGAGCTCGTACTTTATACCTAAAGTGCTGATAAGAACTGACGCTGACTATTTTATTGATCTCACACTATTTTATACAGGTGGTGTAAACTATAGACTCTCATTCTTCCTCCTGTTTTTGTCTAATCAGCGATGAAACATGATTTTTTTTCTGTGGTAAATTTTAGGATTAATTATTCTGAATCATCTCCCTCCGTCTCTTCCTATGGAGTGTGAGTGAATTGGATCCGTTCTGCTGTGATTGCCGGGGTGACTCAGCCCTCAGTGCCACCGGGAGATGAGTGCACAGGTTCATCTGTATTGAAATGCAAAGTGTTTTCTCTGTTCGGCTGAAAAACACAACGTATCCAAGCAGTTTCCCCTGCTCAGGTGGAGCAGCTACACTTAGCCCTTTGATTTTTGTTGAGGAAATGAGCTTTGGAAGCGTTGTTTACTGCGACACGAGCAGCCAGGTGAAGAGCTTTAACAGTCCTGAAGCGTAAGCATGCTTTCTGTTGGGATTCCTGGAGGTTTTGCTGCATTTAAAGTAAATTAAACTCGTCTACGCTGGAAACCGATGGATTTTTCCAATTTTATGCCCTCTGCTTGAGAAACCCAACTTTCAGTCTAATTGAAGCACTCTGAGGCTGAATAAATGAGTTCCTTTTATAATTAGGAATGACTCGCGGATTCCCAGAGCAGTTTCTTTTTTATATAATTAACAGTGTTGAGAGTCCAGATTGATGAAAGATGACATTTTCTCTAATGAGCGAAGGGATCTCATGACAGGGGATCCTCAGCGTGCCTCAATGCAACCACGACTGACCAGAACTGCCAACTCCCACACATTTCTCTCTGAACTCTGATACCACGAATCTTTTCTTATGCCAAGGTGCAGCTTTTAGCTCAGTGCTCAACTTCCTGCAACAATCTTCCCATACTCATCACCTGCAACTATTATGTATATTGAAAGCACTCATAATTTTCTATATATACTTTCAATGGTCCTTTTACTTCCAAAAAAGAAATGTCATTCGAGTATAAACAATACACCCTATGTAGACTGTAGCTACAGCGTCATTCCTTACATTTTCACACAATACCTGAAAATCAGTCGTAGATTACAGAAAATGGCACGATAGTGAAAATGTGTCCCATTACTCACCATTCACCCTCCTGTTTCTAGGTTTTCGGTTACCCGCCTCCAACACACAGTATGACAACACTAAGAGCACAGCGAAGCTTTGCTTCTGGTCTCTTGACTTATTTTCTGGAAGAAAATGCCATGTACACGTTATAACACTGACACCTAGTGGCCAAAGGGGGAAGCACAGTTCGGGATTTTAAGGAGACTGAGGGGCCGTCCACACGAGAATGCCGGCTCACGTAAATTTACCGTTTCTGGCCGATCACCCACACGAGACGGCGTTTTAGAAGCCTGAAAACAGTTTCTTTTTTTTTTTTTTTTTAACACGTGTCCCAGAGTGGGGGAATTCTAAAACCCTGCTTGGCTTTGAGGTGTGGACGGCAAAGACGATCCTTGGAAAAAAGATGATGTAATCGCCGTCAAAGTGGCTTTCTTTTAAAAAAGAAAGCCACTTTGTTTTTAGTTTTGAAATACATTGAGCTTTACAGTTTTAAATTCTAACTGCGATGTGTACGATATGACCCGAGTCTTTCCAATAATCACTGAACATGAGTTCATTCCGAGCGCCGGGGTTAGTTTGGAGCCCTGAGCGTCTTCGTGGTGTCAAATGTGTCTCCATAAAGCATTTGTTTTACAGCTCCTCACCCAACCTTCAAGCCTCTGCAGTTTGATGAGGTCACACTGTGATCGATAATCTCTGAATGTAAAACTTACCGCATCGTCCATCACATCATATTGATAACACGCAACATTTAACCATATTGAAAATACTTTTACAAATTAAGTTTTAATTTTAAAAAGAGCAGGTCAAGGTGAGACTGAGGAAGTTGTATCAACTCACTTTTGTCTTTGGCTCTAAAATCACAGGCCTCTTTTTTTGCTGACGGACGATGATGACTTCCACACAAGGTCACAGAATACAAAGGCAACAATGGGCTCCACGCCGCACATCATGGATTTATTGTTTTTTTGAAACTGGCACAGAGAAGCAGCCGCGCTTCTGTCTGAAGCCAATTGATTAAGAAAGTACATCTCTGAAGTTGCACTCCCTCAGCGCGGTCCAGTCAACCATCACAATTACAGACACCGCCATCCACAACCTGCTGAGGTGCAACAGGGCCTCGCTACGAAGCGGCAGCTGAAAGTACGCATGAATCTCACTTAGGTTCAGTTCCAAATACATGAAAATGACAGGGGTACACTTTATTCGGTGACTGTGGCTTCTATTTTTGTATAAAGATATTGTTGTTGGTCAAACCTATGAAGTATGAAGAATTCACAGGGTTTAAAATGCTGGCAAGAGATTTGGTGGTGCGGTGTGATCTGCCCTGCTTGGACGTGGTTGGTTCATATCATCAAGAGAAAGTCTGTCTTACAAACCATAAAGGATATCGAGATTTATTATGGGTTATTATGTCTCTTTGACATATTCAGCCATTATACGGTCACGTCAGTCCCAACTAGGTAGAAATGACCTTATGGGTAAATTTAGAAAGCGTTTTCACTTTAAACTATGTTGTGTAAACTGGGCCTGAGGCAAATCTGTCAACTTTCAAGTGTTTTCAAAGTATGTAGGAGGTTACATGTTTTTGACCATCGACACCTTTTGAGCTGTTGACTTTTTATTCTATACAACCTCTACTTATCTTTTAATTTCTCTTATAGTACCCTTGTTTTTATACCATTTTAATTTATTCTCGCTACATTCGTGTCTTGACTTGTCTATATCTTTTCTCTATTCTATGTGAGTGTGTGCATTTTGCACTTTTCTATCTGATTTATTCATTGTACGGCACTTTGGGCCACTGCGGTATCTTAGAATATGCTTTATAAATAAAGTTGATTGATATTTTACTTGTCTTTTTAAACAGGAAAGAAGCATCCTAATGTAGGTTTTGTCTCTGAGAGAGCGAATTAAAATCAGCCAAGCGAGTCCTTTCAGGCATCATGCCACCTAATCCACATCTCATTATGTTGATATTTTTCATGACGAGCTTACCCGAGCAGCTTCGTCCGTTATTTCCAGCCGTGGCTAATTGGTACAATACACACGAATGTATGTGCATGTATATTCTCTTTGATATGATGCAGATGCCGATGTGGCTCGCACGTCAGCAGCTCCTGCGTGTTGAGCTGCTTTACCACGGGGAGAACTGAATGTGTTTAATTGAAATGTCTGTGTGCAGTTTAATACATGTTCAATCTGGCATCCCGTTCCGCCTCGGCACAGAAGAACAGGCTTAACTACTTGAAATCAAAGCTCTCAGGAGGGAGGCAGCGGGATCAGGTTGCTGTCTTTCTTTCCTCGTGAAGCCGTTTTGATTTCCATTGTTCAGGTTTCTGCTGCATGGTGTCTGAGCGCCGGCTGGTCGAGGCCTCTTGACGAATCGCTGCGGTAGAAAAGATAAGCATCTGTGGCTGTGTGAGTTCTGACGAAGCCTGCCGCTGCTCTTTACGGCAGGTTCGAGGGCAGTGTTTCCAGTCGTGTGCGAATTACTGTCAATGAGCCTTTAATTACAGTTAATAGTTACTTATTACAAAAGTAGTAGTTACTTGTGGGTGACAAAAATTATAAGCTTTAAATTGGAAAAGTGACTATTTCAGTTTTTAAAAATGTGCTCAGAGCTGTGATGTTGTACTCTTGAGCACTGACGTTGTTGCTTCTTGAACAAACAAGATATTAACAGGCAGATCTGTGAACGAGGCTTCTATAACTTACAGTCACACATCCTTCATGTTTCTGTTAGCAGGTCGGAGTTACTTCAGGAAAACAGGCTCGCTTCCTAAAGCCAGTGAAATTTTAAAAACTGAGTGAAACACTTTGGCCAAAGAGGTCGTGAGCGAGCCGGCGAGACGCAGTTCTTCTACAGTTTCCATGGAAATCACACATGGATGATTCAAAAGTGAGAATATCAACAAAAAAATATTGCTATATAAAACAAAATAAAGGATTTTTTAGTTACGACAAAGCATTGAACATGTTATAAAATGCTCTGATCGTTCGATATCTCTGCTACTGTGTTTAAGTTTGGGGAAAATGTAAAACAAACATCCAGTCACTTTTCATCTTAAGGAAAAGCGCCATAAGAATAATCAGTTAAAAAAAAATACAGGGACCCAGAAAACCCATCACTCAGAGAGTTGAAATTATTGTAATTCCATGACATGGATTACAGTATTGTGAAGATTATGCATGAAGCTCAGAAAGAATTATTATCCATTAACGTTCAAAATACATTTGCAAAAAGGGAAAGTAAAACTTTAAAAGGAATAGAAATCCTAAAAAAAAAAAAAAATGTACATTTAGAACCAAAGTAAGGAAACATTACATTTCAGTAAAAAGGGTTCAGTTATGGAACGAAGTAGACAAGACTTCATAAGATTCTAAAAGACACGCTATATTTAAAAAAAAAAGTGATTAAAACAAGGTTAGTATTGAAATACTAATAAATGATGGAGGACAATCTGTGGGGGGTTGTTGTTGTTGATATTTCCTGTTTGCTTTTCATTTTCAATGGAAATGACCATTTGAGGGAAAGGAGCAGATTATATAAGTTTAATGTTCTTCCTCCTCTTCATTCAGGAAATTGAAACCTTTGGTTCTGTATTACATTGAAGTGTTTTATTTTTTGTTTGTTTTTCACAGTGAAGGAAATAAACTAAACTGTGTCCTCCAAAAAGCACTCAGCTGACTGAAACCTTGATAAATATATTGGAGGCACTAGGTTTATTATGCAAATCAATCATGTTTTCCTGCATATTCCTAACATAAGTTGAGTTTGTGCTCAGATTCTCGTTGGTGTGTTTTAACAGCTCACACTGTTTGTTTTGACCGAGAATGTCATCATGGCGGCTTCACTTTCTGTCTTCAGTGGTCATCATTTATTCAATGCATTTCATCTCGTCTAATCAAACCACGTCGCTGTTAAGTATGAACGACACAGTGGAACATGTTGAGAGGACGGGCAGCGCAGGCGGAATGTGTCTATAAATGCTCTCCCTCTCATATATACCCGGCCTGCAGTATCAAAGTTCATGTTTCCCCTTGGTCACGTGCTGCATGCTGACACAGTTCACATGGGGCAGCGCTCTCAGGAAAGTGACTCAGCAGCAGACTAATGTCATGTGTGTGTGTGTTGCAGTGTGGAAGGTGATGCTTCAGGCAGCGAGGTGGGCGCCTCTGTGGAC
>OMNM01048949.1:0-17340 GCA_900302745.1 Parablennius parvicornis
TCTTCTTCTTTTCTCTGTTAAAGTACAACCACATGAAAATTCATCACCGTTTCCATAAACCCTCGCAGAGCCTTGAACACGAGTCTGGACATCACAACTCCAGCCAGTTCATCAGAGCACGGGCCTCATTGTTCAATACAACGTCAACATCCAGTCCATTGACTCCGGTCCTGGGATCTGTGAGACCTGCAGAGCTGCAGACTGGATTTCCTCCTGTTCAGTCTTACAGGAGGATGATTGCTCAGGACTAATTTTCTTTACTGTCACATAGAGCAGATTGAATGTGTCAGATATTCGACCTCAGCTCTACTTTGAGTTCTTCAGCTTGCTCTGTGGCTGTGTGTTCGTATGGCTGCAGCCTGTAAGATCATTGACTCTGTCCAAGCTCACTTAAAAGGTCGAAGCTGCTAATTTATGGGGATCATTTGTCACAGTTGTCGAGGCTGGTTTTCTGCATTTCCTCCTGTTTTCCAGTTCATTTCACCCGGGGAAACTGTCTCACTCCTGCACATTACAGCTGTTTGAGAACCACAGCTTCACACTGCTTTATTAAAAATAAATCTTATTGGCTGGCTTATTGTTCATCTCTCTGGATGACATCTATGGTGTCGCCTCGGCTGAGGAGCGTCTGTTACACCAGCAGCAGCTCTTTGAGAGACCTAATGAGTTGGGCTGATCGTGAATCTAGTGTCAGTGATGACCGGTGGAGAATCGGTGTCTGGGCCACCATGTCGCCTCACATGGAACGGCTTCCACTCCTACTGTGCTGCAAGTGATCACCGCTTTTCCAATCTCTCAAACCATCAAGTCTCTGCAGGAATTCCTCTGCATGGTGAACTTTTAGTAGCTCTTCCTCGCAGCTCACATGGTGCACCGCCTGGACGAGGCTTTGAGGGCCAAGCAGGACGTGGTCTCCAGAAAGGTTCCTGGCTTTTGAGAAGGCCAAGGTGGCGCTCTCCAACACCGCTTTGTTCATGCATCCTTCCCCAGCCGCACCAGCGATGCCTCGGATTGCACAGGATGTGAACTGTGGGGGGCGAGAGCCTGGCAGCCTCTGGTACTCTTCAACAATCAGCTGCATGACGGTGGTAGGAAATACTGCAGCCTTGATTATAAAGTATGTAGTATGTAGCATGTATCCTCACTACTGTGTGAGCCCCGAAGCTCATTAGCATGTAGCCTCAGAGCATGTAGCATGTAGCTTCGCTACTGTGTGAGCCCCAAAGCTCGTTAGCATGTAGCCTCGCTATTGTATGAGCCCCAAAGCTCATTAGCATGTAGCATGTAGCATGTAGCCTCAGTACTGTGTGAGCCCCAAAGCCTGTTAGCATGTAGCATGTAGCTTTGCTACTGTGTGGGACCCAAAGCTCGTTAGCATGTAGCATGTCACTTCGCTACTGTGTGAGCCCCCAAAACAGTATATTTTAAAAAAGTGATTAAACAAGGTTATTATTGAAATACAAAGCAATGACGGAGAACTACAGTGATTAAGAAATAAATAAAGCGCTGATTAAACGAGAGTGGCTGTTAGAACTCTCTGTCTTTAAAATCATTTTGTTTATTTACTGTTCGATTCTGACTTTCAATGGAAAATGATTATTTGAGATAAAGCAGTGAATTGTATGTTAATATTCTTTCTGCTCCCTTTCATCTAGGAGTCTAAAAACGTTTATGTATTCTGTATTGCATTAAATTGCTTTTTGCTTTTTTATTAGTTTTTTTTCTTTTTTTTACCACGAATGGAAGAAGCTAAACTAAATCAATAAATCTACACAAGCCTGAAGAGAGCAATAAACCAGCAGACAGCAGCAGGTTGGACCAACACACATTAACGCATATTTCCACAGTGGCCACTGTTTGCCAACACAAGACGGAGCTCCTGACCTGAAATGAAGCAAGTTTTCATGGGTGCAGGAAACGGTCCCACTTTATTCTCCCTCGCCTGCAGACCTGAGCAGTGCCAGATGAGCTGGTTTCTCCCCCCCATCGACACGTCGCTCATAACCTTGTTCCTGATCACCGAGGGAACCAGTGTGGCACATAACACACACACTGTGTGTGAGCAGAATTCAACGGGTGGCTTGTTGCTCCGGCCCCCAGCAGCTGGATGATAACTTGGATCGGCCCCTGTTCAGAGGAAAACTCCTCCCACCTGCAGCTCTCTTCAGCTCACTGCCTTCATTAGACACACACACACACACACACACACACCAGGATCTCTCTTATTGTCTTCTTGTTACTGCAAATACATCAAATGGTTAGATGGTGGAGAAAAGATTCTTACTTTGTGTTTTCACATTAGGCAGGTGAAACGAGGCTCCTCACGACTGAGATCGTTCATTCAGGCGGCGTCTATCAGATCCAGACCATCATGATCAAA
Organism: Parablennius parvicornis; assembly: GCA_900302745.1. NCBI lineage: Eukaryota > Metazoa > Chordata > Actinopteri > Blenniiformes > Blenniidae > Parablennius > Parablennius parvicornis. Next base: position 2,381 of record OMNM01048949.1, read on the forward strand.
GGAGGACGAACGAGGCTGCAAATAAAGGAGCCGTGTGTGTGTGTGTGTGTGTGTGTGTGTGTGTGTGTGTGCGCGCATGTGACGACATGTGACCAGTCTGACCAGCAGTAGTTTCACAGAGAAAGCTGCTGAATACTAAACAAGGGCTTTCAGGATGTGAGGATCCACACCTCGCGTCGGATCCTCTCTCACTGATGCACCTGCAGGTGATTAACAAATTGATTCCTCCCACCTCTTAAGCCCTGCAGGGACACATTCCGGTGCCAGAAGATTGAGTTTCTCACCTGAGTCACCAGCTTCACCGTGTGCTCTACGGCGTCTTGATTCAAGCGTCACCAGCTGGTTGCCGTCCTCTCACCCGTCCACTCTGCTTTCCAGAGTCTCCGATCTCCGTCTCCCAGGCCTTGAAGTATAAATAAACATTTGCTAAACTGCACCTGCACCATCAGTGGGAAGAGGAGCCGAGCAGACCCAGAAGACATCACTGATCCAGATGGTGTGGCTGGACCTAACCTGCTTGTCCAACATTGGATTTTATGATTATGGATGGTAGGACTTGGAAGTTGTTGAGTGTGGACTGAGGCTCTGGGGCAGAGAGCCACAGGTCCTGAGTTTTATTCAAGGTTCCTCAACTGATTGACTGAGGTGAGCTGGAGCCCAGAGCTCATCTGGAACCAGGGCGGACTGCAGACGTCTAAGGAGGAGACCAGAGCCGGGCAGCTGCCGGCCAGGAAGGCAGCCCGAGCCGAGTGATGGAAGAGGTTCCTGAAGGAGAGTTCCACTCCAGGTATAGAGCAGGTCTGTTTCAGGTCGGAGAGCTGATGCAGGCTGAGCAGGATGCCACATCCCCCTGAAACAAGGAAAGCTGAGACTAGAAGTCACCAGATGGAGACCATTGATGCTACGGTCCAGCGTCCAAAGGACTCAGACGCTATGTCAGGTAGCGCCTCATCACTTGAATCCAGTCTGCTGCCGTGGGTCAACCTCGTGTCTGTTTTTAGGATCGGGAACCCTAAAAACTGGCGAGACCACTGAGTGGGAAAATAAATAATCAATACATGTCAGGTCTTTGGCCACATTTTCGCGTCCCCAGGTTTTTAAGAACTGATATTTCCCATCCCAAAAATCTTCATTGACGCGGACCTGCAAATCTGCCTGGTTCAGAGCTGCTATGAGCAGCCAGACCTGTAGGGGGCACTGTCACGAGAAGAATGATTGAATGATAGCCAATCAGAATCCTGGAGGAAAAATTACGAAATGCAACATAATTCTTCACCGACTTCTGTTTAGATGCAACCGGAGACATCGAGTTTAACCAGATCTTCACTGTGGGCTGTGTTTTCAGAAATCATCATTTGTAGTGAGTCGTAGCTGCTTTATGTGTAAATGCAAGAAACACAGAGAACAAGAGCAAACAGATTTCTGAAGTCTGCCAACGATGACGTGGACACAGAAGGAGAGGCATTATCTGCGATGTAATTCTAAATTTCATCTGGATTCCGTTTCCAAATTGTAATGGAGTGCTTCATATGTGGTAAAACTTCTTCTGAGACATCTTCAGAAATTTTTTAAGAAGATCCTGTCAGGAGTTTTTGTGTAATCCTGCAAACAGACAAACAAACCCTGGCAAAAACATGACATCCTTGGCGGCGGTAATAAATAATGAATAAATAAACACAGGTGATTTTATTACGTCCTTGGTGGATGTGAATATCCCTTTTTCAAATACCAGAGTATGTTGAAACGTGGCCTGAGTCTTCGTCTTGCCCTTTGTTTGACCTAAGTTTTCCAATTATCCAATAGTCTTTTCCTTCTGTGTGCACCTATCTGTTGTTATGAGTTCCACCTGTGACCTCTCTTTACATGTGTATTTAATCCTCCCTCTCTGTGTTGTCAGTGTCAGTTTATCACGTCTCTGTCCCGTTCTCTGCTCCCCATTGTTGCCTGGTTGCTCCTTGGTTATTCGATTTTTCCCTACCTGGACTATTATTTCTGCAATAAACTCAGTTTTTATGGAACTTGGTGAATCTACATTTGGTTCCATCCACACACCTCATGACAATATAATGTGACCAGAACATTGGAAACATCTGAGTACCAATAACACGAATAGCTCCACTAAAAGCAGCCAGGATTACGACAAAACTTCAGTCCCGACTGACGGATGAAGCTTTGTGTTTCTTCAGGTTTTGCGCCATGGTCGACAGAATATAGTCCATACTCCTCAAACCATGAACCAGTTGATAAACTCCTCCCCCTCTGCGTTCAGCTCAAAGCAGCAGACCGTGATGCCGCCAGGAGGAGGCGCTACACCTTCACGAGTGCCTGCTGTTTTCATGTCAGGTCTGCTGGAATCCCACGGCACAAGTCGATCAATACATCTGTCTCTGATACTTTTGAAAGATTTCCACTGCACCTGACCAGAAGTCAGACTGTGTCTACATACGGTAAGAGGTGGACTAAAGCTCTGGAGCTGCAGGATTTACCTGCACTACTTGGTCAGGTGGACAGACTGGTGAACATGGAGAGTGTAGACAGTCCCGCATTGCTGGTGTTCCAACATGTCAAAGTCACAATCTGACAACTGTGAGCTTCCATCTGTACATGAATCCATCCGTTTCATCCAGACCAGCCACACACGCCTCATGTATCCCCGCTGTTGTAAAGTCAGACGGTCTTGGTTTCAGTTGGGCTGCCGATACTACGTACTGCATGGGAAGATGTGACGAAGGAGATCCTGAATGAAGACACACTGCATCAAACACTGCCACGAGCTGCTGTTGCATCTCTCTCTTTTTATTTCTACGCTGTAAGAAATGCCAACCTGCTGACACACTGCGGCAGCCAGTAAATCTCAGCTCTGCAGCCGGGGACAATAACAGGAAGCTTGGCGCTACTCCACTCATCCATCATCTTTCTGAAAGTGGAGCCTCAGCACTTTCCTCAGATTGGGGAGTTCATACATCCAGGAGGAATATCTGGATCGACCCACAAGCAGCAGGTTCAGGCTCAACACCAGACCAGGGGAAGTCCTGAGCCGCTCAGGTCTGGTAAATCTTACTGCTTGTGGTCTGTGCAGGTTTCTGGTTTAGAAAACTCTCCTGAGTGAAATGAGGTGACACACATCTCACTGTTTCACGGTCTTGTAGGATCAATGTCAGACTGAGGCCACATCAATTGCAGTTGGAGGAAAACAAGAGTTGAACAGATTCAGCCAGAGGGCGAAGGAGATGGCCAATTCCAAGAGGGCGGAGTCCAGCCAGAGGGCAGAGGAGATGGCAGAGTCCACGAAGGCGGCGACCCAGACCAAGAGGGCGGCGGGGGCAGTCGAGGCATGGTCCATCCCCTAACCAGGGGGGCTCTCTGGCGGCCTGTAACCGGCCTCCTGTGGAACCCCTTCCCACCCACCTGGCGGGGGTGTTGGTTAGGCTGGAGGTCTAAATCTGGCATTGCAGATATGTGGCAAGAGAGGTGAGTCAGCGCACCTGATTCCCATCAGGTGCTTGATGACCTCACTGCCCATAAAGGAGGAGCTGCCCAGAGACACACTGTGACAGGTGGAGGAGACGTGCAGGACTGCAGAATCTGTGCATTAGTTATGAGTTTGATTTTTGGCGTTTTGATTTATTTTAATAAAAGAATGGTTTCCAGACATCCTGACTCTGGGTCTCTGTGGGTGGACCCGAATGTGGCATGCACGACTGCCACAACATCTAAATAGTGTACATTTGTGAATACTTCGTCTGTCACATTTTGGTGTCTCTTCAGATGGTCTTAAAGAGTTACTCCATACATATGAATTATGTAACTGAGTGGAGAGATGGTCTTGAGACGATAAAGTATAGTTACAGTGTAACCATGGTTCTCTGAGTGAAGAGACTATCTCTCCAGCTCTTTTAGTCGCTCAGAGACATGTGTTGATCTAAACTATTACTGAATTCACGCCTACACAGGTAACCTGTGAGGCGTGACCTATTTATTTAAGACCTGTCTTAAAGAAATATCACTGTGCCCTGACAAGCAGGGGCGTCATTCCCCATACATATAAAATATGTGACTGGGTGGAGAGATATCTCTTCACTCAGAGACTCACACTCACAATGTAACCATACGATGTCCAACGTGGGGAATAAAGGAGAAGTCTTCTTCTCGTAGTTTTTGTTCAGCGTCAGTTATCTGGAAGTGTTTGGCCAGAAAGATAATGCTCTTGCTCCCCTCCTTTTGTAGGTATGGGGGATTTTTGTTAAAATAGGCCCGCCAGTGTCTCAGATTCTTCCCTGCTGGTTCGCTGGTCCAGTGGATCTGGTCGGCCATAGTACAGAAGAGTTCATCTGGAGTGATGAGATGTGGTTCTGATTGTTGAGCTCGTCCAGGTTTCTGCGTTGGTGTGCTGGTAGTGAGTAGTTCACACAGGGGGCGTGAATTGTAGCCTCTGGGAAGCACTGTGTGGCCGCCCTCTTTTACCTTCTGGATTTGTTGCATCGTTGTCTCTTTTGGTTTGTTGATGGCAAAGAAGAGGATGAACTTACTGACCTTTCTGTTCCTCTCGGCCTTCTCCAGCTGTGGTGTCACAAGGGAGAACTTGGTCCATGCATAGCTGTCTATCTGCACATCTCTGTGGCCGTGGGCTGGAATGTTTGACAGGTTGGGTTATGGTTAACCCCAACCACCGTCATTGGCGTCTGGTCAAATTTGCTCTAAACTCATCCAGACAGAAGAGTTTAGCCATGTGGAGTTTTATACATCTGCTGCTGGAAAGATAAACAAGGTTTCCAAGGAATTTGTTTTACATTCAAGCGTAATCTAAGAACACATATTACTCTCAGGTGTTTGTGAGTTTCAGGACCAGCATTATGTGTTCATGACTCTAATCATGTGGCCCATCAGTGGCTGGAATGTGAAATGATACGCTGGTGAGTCCTGGGGAAGATAGGAGGAAAATCCATTATCAAACAACAATAAATGCCCAATTATCGAACTTGAGGATTATTTCACTGGTTCCTGTTTTGTGTCATCTTCAGTTTTTTTTTTTTTCTTTACATTCATAAAAAATTCAGCAGTTCAATAATGCGTTATGTATTTTCATTGTTGGCTGATTTTATCAAGGAAAGCCATTACCGCCGTTTTATGTTACAGACCTCGGAGACAAATGTTCAGGAAGCTTTTCTTCCATCATTTCAATAGAAATTATTTCCACACAGATGGAGTTTGGAAAACTAACAAGTCTTGATCGTATACTAGATGAGAAAGTTCTTTTAAATATTTTTTGCACCAGAAAAAATTAATATATTTCCTCTAGTATAGCATCAGCAATGAGTCTGTGTGACACTGACTTTCTGGACTGCATCAAGTGACTGAAGTATCTGTTGTTTTCAGAGAAACCCTCGGGGTGCAGAATGTGACGTTAGTGTCCATAGTGTGAAAACATGTTCTGTTACGACTCTGAACTGGATTGTTTCCCACTGAAAGTAGTGGAAATGTTGTTTGTCTCATAAAGAATGTTGCTTAATTTGCAGTCTGTATTCCACGATGACCCGTGTCAGCGCTTTTAGAACCGCTGTGTTACTTTTGGTGGCCTTTAATGCATAGTGAAAACAATCCAGCCTTTAAGAAAGTACAGTCTGACTTCACAGCGAGACAAACTCCTGGACCGTCGTACAAAGGTTGTACTGTGACACTGTCTCTTATGTACTCATAATATAATAAAATTGTCTTAAACTTTTTAAATCGCTCTCAGTCTGATTCCCGTGTATTCTGTCTCCCCGATGTTTTTTACTTGGAAATTCTCCTGACAAACACAAAGAGAAGAAGCATCCTGTAAAACAGAGGCGGTGGATCTTTCTGAGTCCAACACTGAACGACCTCAGACGGACGTCCTCCACCGCGTATGTTGATCAATGAATGGTGTATCGTCACACACCAACCAGGCAAAAGACCTGCTGGAACGTTTATCTCAGAGCATCGAAGTGTGAATGAGTAAGAAAGAAGACCACAGTGTTGGAGATGTTCTATCAGGAAGTCAGTGCCTTGGTGGAAATGAGCTGGACGGGAACTTGGAATGACCGTCTGCTGATTGGCTGTTGGGAGGCCAGCTGAGTGAATGTCTTCACCACGAACACAGAAGCATGAATCAGCAGCTTCTTCACTCCACCTCCATGTCAGACATTATCAGTCTGCTACAAACACTGCTTGATTTGGCACGGTGTGGAAAACACGCCTGGTATTGCTGATTGAGGAGTGGAAGTGTGGTTTCAGCAGGTCAAACCAACACAAATAATCAGACTGATTCACCTGCTCAAGAACGTTCTGCTCTCTGAAAGACAGAACATCTTCCTAAGAAAAACTCAACAGGCTTGTAACCTTCGACAACTAAAGTTTGCTGAGAAATTTATTATTTCGTCTGCATGTATTTATTGATTTGTATGTATATATTTTACCAACTTTTCGCAAAACCTACTCACCCGAATTGCATGAAATCTAAAAAAAAAATGCCAAAAAATATCCCATACAAAGCTGATGAGAGAGGCACCTAATGGAGGAACTCAAAGGAGATCAGCATCTGTTGTCATGGAGACACTCCCTGCTCAGTGTTTCACACAGTGATGTAATTAACTGACAGGCTAGTTAGCATTGATATGAGCTAAAGCCTATCATGCTAGCGATGCTAACTCGGTTGCACAAACAAATGTCTGCGCTCTACCGAGTGTTGCTCTCTTTAGATAGTAGACTTGTGCTTTAATTGAAATTATATCATGTTAAAGCATTATGCTATTTTTTAGTTTCAGCTGTGATTAATTATCCTGCTGTTATTAACGTTTGAGGGAAACACTGAATTTTATGTGACAGTTCATTTCACTGCATTATGAGGCTTCTAGCCCAATTATTACCATCCAGCTTGTCTGACATTATCAGTATTTTATTCATTTCTGCACTGCTTTAGTGTGCAGAAATAATATGAGATGAAAAATATAAAGAAGAAAATGTTGGATGTGATCAGATTCTTGATGAGATACACAGATAGAAGCAGGTCCATATTTCTCCAGGTGTGTGTGCGTGTGTGTGTGTGTGTGTGTGTGTGTGTGTGTGTGTGTGTGTGTGTGTGTGTGTGTGTGTGTGTGTGTGTGTGTGTGTGTGTGTGTGTGTGTGTGTGTGTGTGTGTGTGTGAACAGATGGTGGTTTGGTTGAAAACACCTGGACAGGTTGCAGAAATGAGGAGCTCAGCACCTCCACACAGATATTCAGTCTCCTCGGAGCTCGGTAACATGATAACACGTGTCACTTCTCCTGCCAGCTCCTCTGACAGCGCACACCGTTTGAGCCAAAGAAAGCCTCACCTCCATCAGTCCAGGACAGAATACCTGCTTCAGTCCTCAGACTGCGCTCACCGTGTCGGCTTAACTGGCCCCTTGTAAACAGAAAATCTATTTTATTTATTTCATAGAGATGATTTAGTCTCCTTCACAGTGAAATCCCTTTGTTTTTATTGATGCTAGTGGAGTTAATATATCAGACCTAAGATGATCTCCCAATATGGATCTCTGGGAGGTATTAAAAACATTTGATTTAGGCTCTGTTTACACAACGTTTAAAATGAAAAGGCAGTGTTTTGCATTTTCGTTCCATGTTTAAAGCTCCATGATTACACGGCAATGTTTTGAAAAATGTCTGTTCACACGGCGAGAGCAGAAACACTGAAAACGATGTATTAGCATGTGAGGCCATGAGCTGGCACGGTTTTTGTATTTTTTAATGAAACCACACACGTGCGACAGAGAACCATAAAAAAAACTCTAAACAGGAGCAAAGGAAGAACACGTACATTCTAGTGGACAGACCATCAGGTCGGATTGCTATTAAGGTGACTGTCAAAATAAAACTACCAAGTCCAGGAGAATATGGACTGGAAGTCATGACACGACGGAGGAAACCTTGTTCTGAGTGTCACTACTGGGCATGTGCACAACTACTAGTTACTTTGGCCGTGATGACCAGGACCTGGAGCAGAGTGTCAGAAAAGCTGTATTTCCCCCGTTTCCATGGAGATGAAAGTGTAACTTTCATAAACAGTTCCACCTTGGGATCAGTTTGAAAAAAAGTTGTGATTTCAGTGACTCAGATCAATAATGCTTTGTAAACAAATCACCAAAAGGCAACAGAAGTTTTCAGTTGAACATGTTTACGTGTGGTTTTAGATTTGTCCATCCATGGAGGCCCAATCATCCAACTTTTAAAATGTCGAGGATCTTCTGCTAACGTCTTGTCTGATACATATCAGATCAGAGGCTTCTACTATGACACTGGATTTTCTCTTATCGAGATAACTTCAGGATTAACCCTGGGTTTTCCGTACTACGACGCTCACTCACTTCTCACCAGGATATATCATCCCGGTAACATATGCTGAAGGTCTAACCTGCTCCAGACAAGGTTATGTTCTGGAAACTTTTCCTCCTGACCAATCAGATCTCTTGAAAAATGACCAACCCATTCTTAAAGGATTGTGATTGGTGCGTGGGTTCAGTGATGAGCTTTAGAGTAGAGGAGAAAAATAATTAGAGCAATCTTTTTGACATAATAAAATAAATCCTCGTCACTGAGGCTTCTTGACTTGTTCCAAGTCTGTTTAGCTCCACGAGGGTTGATCTGAAATAATGAGGTTAATAATAATAGTCACCCTGACAGAACTGTAGAAATATGACTTCATGGAGAGCAGGACTACTTGTGTCATCACAGTGATGAATTAATATTCCAACACAAAACACATTCACACAGAGAAACTCAGACTCAAAACAACTGGATGGAAACTATAAACTAAAAGAAGAGCAGTGAGGAAGTTCTGCCTGAAACATTTCTGCTGTAATATAGTGAAACCGAGTGATCACAGTGCCGTGCTGTCAGATTATATCACCGATGAATTAATATAGTATAGTCTCACCAAGTCACACATTAACAAGTCAGGAATGTTTTTTCATTAGCTGCAGCAGCAGTGCTGCAATTAGCCTGGTGGATGTTTTTAAATCTTCATATTCTCAGAGAATAATTACTCCTTCAGTAAACTGTAAACTGAGCCGCAGAGATTCTCCCTCTGTGATTGGTCAGATGCTGCAAAGTCCACCCCTTTCATGTGAACATGCACTGAGCCCTAACACTAATCAGGATCGCCTCACCTATGTCTGCGTAAGTCAACCCAGGAAACAGAGAGATATCCTGCAGAGGTCCGGTGGAGTCCCTGCCTCAATGGGTCAGTGGTCATAATGTAATGGTGGATGGCCTGTTAGAGCTGACTACTCAGTCCAGGCCCATGGTGAGGAATTACATTTGAGTTAGTCACACAAAGTGTTGATGATTTTTAGACATTGAAAACTGTTGGGCTGTTCTGCACTCTGTATCATGTAGACAAGAGAAGCCGCTACCATGTTTATGAGGTCTGACCATCACAAATACCACAATACTCCTCCTTGTTTCCATGCAGGTCCATGGAACAACACAACATTAGAGGTAGAAGGATTGATGTGCTTGAGGAAGAGGTTCCTTCCCTCTGTTGGGTGGAAGTGCAGTGCAGGATTCGGAGCAGTTTCTCCTCCACCGTTAATCTGTTTCTCTCAGCACGGACGCCTCGTTTCCTCCCCAGTGGGAATACATTTTGTAGTGCTGTTGATGATTACACATGTTTTTTCATAAAATCTGAATGTTGTTACACCTCAGCACACCGCAGCTTATGGCAACATGTTGATGGACGATGTACTTATTTACAGCATGTTAAAGCAACTGTCCAGAGCCTTCAGCAGCCTCTTGCTTTCTCATAGCGTCTCTGCCCCGGGACTGTGGAGCGGTGTTTCCAAAAGCTATGCAACATATCTTACTGCAGCTGGAAATAAAAGCAGTTTGTGTTTCTGGCCATGGATGGAAGTCCAGTGCAGGCTTAAGAGAGCACACTGAGACGAGAACGAGGTCTGAACCTTCTATCCTGGGAACGAGAGGTGAGAAGAACCAGACGTTACAACCAGTTGACAAGTTGATCCTATCTCACAATTAGCAGACTGCACAAATGTACCCACACAGGATCACACAACATGAGAAAGAACTTATTCTCAAGAAGGCTTTCAGAACTCTTTAGCATGATTTGGACCATGGCTGCATGACCCGCATGTTACTGTAAAGAGTAGGTCTGTGTTTGGTAGTATGTCGGATTCATTGTATTAACGTCAAAACTGTTCAATCTGGTGTTCAGACAATGATTCAACTCATTGTTCATTTATGTGAAACATTTATATTGTCCTCATGTGGGAAATGGTCATATAGGTTCATTGTGAAGTGTGCCAGTGTGCAGATCTTATGCACACATCGTCCACGCATCCTCTCAGGCTCAGTCAGCGAGCATCTGGTTATTCTAGTAGTTTATAAACCATGTCCAGCTCAATGTTAGACAAGAAAACACAAGCCACAAATAAATCAATTCATCAACATAATTTAATAGTATTGTCCTATAAAAATCCAACCTTTCAAGCCACACAGTGGAGCAGTGGTTAGCGCTTTCACCTCACAGTGAGCTCGTTGTGGGTTCAAATTCTGTGTGGAGTTTGCATGTTCTCACTCTGTGATGGTGTTTGTGTGTGTGTTTCCTCAAGGTACTCCGGTTTCCCGTACAATCCAAAAACCATACACCTGAGTGAGACCCTCAGTTCCTCCCTAAGCGCTGTGATATGTGGTGGTCTCCCAATGCATTAACTCAGTGAACACATTTCTCCAAGAGGGTTAATAAAGGACAATTATTCCCATTTTCTCTTTTTTGTTAAACAGTGATTCCAGATATTTTTCTTAAGGGAACCAAATTTTACAATAGTGAACGTAAGTAGATTTGTGGCAGAAATTATTTATAGTCTTTTTGTCAAAGTTTTCAAATAATAAAAAATGCTATACCCCTCCAGATGAAAATGGCTTCGTGCTGCCAAACTCAAACAAATAATCTGTTAAATTCCACAAGCCTGACTTTTTAAATCCGTCACCAATTGGATTTAGACTAGTTTTATTCACTGCACCGAACAAAACCCAAATAATCCATGAATTAAGAGGTTGTGGAATCACCGTCACAAAGTCTGACCCAGATTGAACAAAACCTGGATGAGCTTCACTCATCGGTTGTCTAAAGAAAGGATAGATGACATATTCTGGTAGATTGCCACCCTGCAGAAGAGACCTTCAGGGTGGAAAGCATTTCATATCAGTACCTTCTGTCCAGGTGTCATGTTTGTCTGGTATGATATTTCTTCTGCTTTTCATTTTCCTCCTTTGTAGCTCAGGTTACACTCATCTTACATTCCGTTCAGAGGAAAAGTTTCTTCCGTTTCAGACTGTTAAACATCCAACTGGACATTTCCAAACACATGAGGAAAAATATGAGATTAGATTTTCATTAACGAGGACACTTGCCTACTAGTTTAAATTATACTTGAAATTCACTGAAGGATCCCGTATGATTTTAATAATTATGTTTATCTGTTCTCTTTGAAACTTACTCAACATGCTTTATCATGTCTAAAGTAGCTTCTCCTCCACAATCATCCATCTTCTATCCTCTTTAATCCATTTCTAGGTGGGAAATGCTGGAATGGATCCCAATTAACCCAGGCCCCGTTCACAAGGCGTTTCAGGTGTCAACATGTCATTTTTGCATTTTCGTTTCCCAAAAGTTTCCACGATGTAGTTTTCAGTTCCTGGAGAGGTAAGATATTTACTCCATATGCACACGCTGGAGCGCATCGTCAGTTTGGGCTGCAGCATGTATGCTGTCATTAGCTGCCTGCTAGCACACTGCTAACTCTGCTCTGGAGGCCACAGCTAATATTTTGGTTTGGTAACTATCCAGAAGCACTGATGTGAGTGTATTGACTTGAGTAGGGGTTTATCTGTGTGCCCCACTCTGTGTTTCACACAGTGATGTTGCTATTAGTGATGTTAGCATCAATATGGGCTAACATGCTAGCGATGCTAACTCGGATCCACATAGAAAAAGGGCATTGGTGAGTGTCTGCGCTCTACTGAGTGCCATTCTAGTTTGTTTTTGTAATCAAACCACATACATATGCAGCAGTGAGAACAACACACTTTAAAGAGGTCATATCATGCAAAATTCCATTTGCAATGGTTTTCAGACAGTAATAATCGTCCCCATAGCTGGAATGACACCCCAGAAGTGAAGAAAGTCTGTCATGTCTCTCTTTGGCTTTTTTAAAATTTTAAAGATTAAAAACAAGCCAATCAGAAATCAAACCCTATATAGCGTCATCAGGGCTTTAGCCAACCCCAATCAGGGTAAACTCCTCCCTTTGACCCTGCCACATGTGCAGCTCTGCTCTGCTCTGCTCTGGCTCTAGCAGATGAAACCATGAGAGGAAGTACTTACTTATCTTGCAAAGATGGGCATGTGTGGGTGGAGCCAGTCCAGCTCACACAGACACAGCAGATTCTGAATGCAGCTCCTATGATCCCTCATTCATCACAATTCATCAACAGCTGTATAATTTGTCCCCTTCAACAATGCTCATACAGATACAATCTAGTGGACAGACCATTAAGTTGTATTTTTCTTACGGTGACTGTCAAAATAAAAGTACTAGGTCCAGGAGAATATAGACTGGGAGTCATGACACTCTGGAGGAAACACTGTTCCTGTTGTCTAGCTACTCAGCATGTGCAGAACTACTAGTGACTACGGCCGTGGAGTGTATCAGCATTTACACGGAGACAGAGTTGAAGCTTTTTCAAAATGTTAAATTTTCAGTGGCTCTAAGCACAGTTTTGAAAACGAACCCCAAAATGCTAGGAAGGATTTTAGATTTTGCTTAAAACATTTGTTGTGTAAGTGAGGCCTCGTTCGGTCGTTTGAGCATTGACTTCCTATCCTGGGTTGGCAGTTAGATTTCTCATCTCGTCTTATCCATTCGTTAGAGTTTCTTTGGGCAATACACTGCACTCCAAGTTGCTCTCAAAGTTGTGTGAATACTGTTTGAATGAGTAAATGTGACACTTCGAGGCTGCTAAAGCTGTGAAACGCTCCATATAACGAAAGTCCATTTAAAAGATGAAAATGTTCCCACAAATTAAGCCAGAATATTCTTAAACTCCAGAACAATGCAGCTGAAAGATGTAAGAAAAATACTTCACATAAAACACTGGAACATATGGAAACATTGTTTTTATTGTCTATCTATCGAGCATATGCACAAGATAGTTTCCATGGCCGTGGTGTGCAGTAGTACTGTTTTCAAAATGTTGCATTTTCCCTCATTTCCATGGACACGGAGTTGGAACATTTTCAAAAAGTTGTATTTTCAGTAGCTCCAAGGCAAGGCAAATGTATTTATAGAGCACCATTCAGACACAAGGTAATTCACAGAACTTTCAAAAGAAATACATTCATTTAATGTGTCATGAATTCATTAAACCCTCAGAAAACAAAATACACAGGGATCAGACTGAGAGCAATTGAAAAGATTAAGAGAATACATTAGCATCAGAGAAAAATGAAGGAATCAAGGTCACACAGTACTCATTCACATTTGTGTTACACAACACTACTCATTTTCAATTACCATTGTTGTGTAGACAAACACCCAAAACACAACGGATGTTTTCCTTTTGCATCTGTTGTTGGGTATATGGAGCCAAATAGAGAGTTTTCATACATGGATGCAAACTCAATTTGCTGTGACAATACAAACCACTACACCAGTGTGCTGCCTCTTTCACAAAGCATGAAGCGTGTTTCAAAACTCTTCTTTCCACATTGTAGTATTAAATTAATTACTTTTCAGTCAATCTATTATTGAAAATATTTGTTAACGTTGGAAAATATAAATCTGACCAGACGAAATTACACAAATTTCATCTTGAAAGATTCTGTAAATGGGACTGATTTGATGGGGAAGGTTTCCCACACAGTGAGAAATCCTTCTGTTCTTTACAGTGATGGAACCTCAGCAGATCCAAAAATGACCAAATATGGTGACTTATCAGACTTAACAGAACCCTTATTGCTGCAAGTCACTGTAAGATGCTGCTTTGTGTTGAAGGTCTGTGGCTGAGGCTTCGATATGTTCGGCACTGACATCTCTCATCACCACTGGACCATTTTTAGTCCCGTCTTACTGCGGCAGCTGATAATGGAGACCCTCGCTCCCTCCGCGGCCGGGCTCAGCGAGGGGGCAGGACAGCGGTTGCATCCTGTTTCTAATCAGAAGTGGGGCCTATTTACTCAAATGTCAAACACTTGCATGAAGCCCGAGGGGCTCAAGCTGTAACCTCGGGAATATGCGAGCGTTCATGCTCCTTTCTCCTCATTTCACTGCTTTGGTTTCTTTGTTTACTCGCCTGTCATGTGGCACAGTTTTTTCCAAGGAGGCCTCCAGAAGGTTTGGCTCAGACGCTGCTCCTCTTCAATATCTGCTTCTCATCTCCGACCTTGTAATTTCCTCTCTGCGTGTATCTGTGGGACGTTTTGGGGAGAATTCTGACGTGTCTGTCCTTCCAGGACTATTTTTAACTGTGGTCGTGGTCGCCACAGTGGCAGGCATCTGTTTGCATGTCACTCACGTCTCGTCCTCTGCGGCCTGTGTGATCTCTACTTCCATGTGGGCAGTAACAGACTCCAGTGGAGGCCAGCGACATCCAGCACGAACCGCTCTGCAACGATGCACCAAAACTTCAATCATAAGCTCAACATTTAACTGATAAAGACGCTTGTGGATGGTGAGTGCTTTAAAGATGCAGTACATAAGGTCTATGTGTTGTTTCCACTCTTCCATTGAGCAGTTCTGACAGACTAGAGTGACTTCACACCACCACAGGCATGGCTGTGACTGAGCTATTGTAATGCTCTTTATAACTCCATCAGTGAATGGAATATATGACATGTTCAACTGATCGAGAATGGTCTGGACCAGACGATTTCAATGTGTGTG